>JADRCD010188920.1:16061-30937 GCA_019843815.1 Montemys delectorum | reverse complement strand
AGGAGGAGGAGGAGGAGGAGGAAATATTCCCGTACCTATCAGAACCTTTTGAGATAGACAGCATCTCCAACTGACATTTTCATTAGCAAAAAATTTATGTTCCTATTTCTGTCTGTTGTAATGACCATTCACAGCCATAGCATGGCAGAGGCTAATGGACAGGAATGGTGGGGGGAAAAATCCTTAATTAATGCAGAAATGAAGCGTTTTCTCTCTGCACTTTGAGAAGCCAAGTAATTCACAGCAGTTCTTGGCACCAGAGTGGAGGTAAAATAATTATACTCAATTTCTAGTGATTAAAAGATTGTAAAATAATTTTAGTTACATCTTTAAATTATTTGTCTTGCAAATGAGAAGGATGAGAGAAACTCGAAGAAAGGATTCTGAGGTAAAGAGAAGGTAGACCACAGTAAAACTTCCTTTTGGGTACCTGAGTGCCTGTGGCCTTTGCACTCTGGGAGCTGGATCTGCAATCCACGTGGGCTGTCTAACCCAGACCCAGCAGGCACAGTTAACCCTGGCCTTGGCTTCCAGTTACAGTCCCGTGTCTCTAATGCTCCCTTTGTTCTCCCTCAGTATTAGTTAGCATTTGCTTCTGATTTCGTCCATTGTTTTTGAGTAACAACTCCGGCTTTTGCTATTATTTAATGCATCCCGACTTACATGTGGCTGAGAGGCGTCTTTTATTTTTCTATGCTTTTTTTTAAGTTGGAAAATCATTTCAGTTTCACCTAAAAGGTACATACACACGCACACGCGCACGCGCATGCGCACGCGCATGCACACACTCCCCAGTCTTACTAAGTCTTCTGTAAGAAGATTAACACCAGTTTCACTTAGAAACTCATTAAATCTATTCTTCAACAGTTACTATTAGGCATCCACCACCTCAGCATCCCTAGTGGTGTCCCTGGGTAGTTTTGGGTTTTGCTTTGTGTTTGTTTGTTTGTTGTTTGTTTTGGTCTCCACTTTTCGAAAGTCCAAAGTCAGCCATTAAGAAGGCCACTGATGACTCCATAACTAAAAGCACCAACGGGAAGGACTCACGCTGTGGGGTCTGTGCCCTCTGAGGGCAGCTTTAGCCCTGCCTGTCTTGGAAGACTGTAGAAAAAAATGACCTCATATTCAGAGATCTGCCTGCCTGCTTTCTGAGGACTGGGATTAGAGACATGTGCCACCAGTCCAGCTTTTTTTTTTCTCGTGTTCCTTTATTAATAAAGATTTATTTACTGTTTATTTTTATGTGCATATACCTGCCAGAGTATGTGGACCATGTGTGCAGGAGCCTGTGAGGTCAGAAGTGGCCACCCGATTGCCTGAAACTGGCAAGTTGTGAGCCACCACCAGGGTGCTGGGAATGGAACTCAGGTCTTCTGCCAGAGCAGCCAGTGCTCTTAACTGCTGAGCCACTTCTCCAGCCCTGACTCATGTAGTCTTTGATAGAGGTCTTTGAATGTGTTTGAGGATCACACGAACGGAGTGAGGTTTCCATGCCTGTCTCCCATTATTTCCTCTGCTACAAGCACGCTGCGTCTATGGGATACTGATTGGCAGCACCGGTTATTATTCAGTACAGTCCAGACTCACTCTCTGTGCTGTAAAGATCTATGGGATTTGCCACGTGTGTGATGTCATGTGTTAACTTACACCATTACATCATGGTATCGTACAGAATAGAGCCATGGCCCATTCACCCTTTCACCGTCCCTTGCCTAAGTCCTGGCCACCGAGACCTTTCTAAAAATCCTTCTTTTTCTTTTTTCTTTTTCTTTTTCTTTTTCTCTTTCTTTCTTTCTTTCTTTCTTTCTTTCTTTTTTTTTTTTTTTGAAGTGCTGCCGGGGACATCTTTTCAGACAGTCTCCTCACACTGAGAAAGGTGCATTTTTTTTTTTTTCCAGCGCCTCCGTGCTCTCAGGACACATCGTGTTTGGGTCTGTGATCTGCTAACATTTTTGTGAGGATTTTTTTTCCCTCTGTGTCCATGAGAGATATTGAGCTGTATTTTATCTTTCTTTTTTGTTTTTGGTTTTTTGTTTGTTTGTTTGTTTGTTTGTTTGTTTTTTAAAGAGGGTATCACTATGTAGCCTAGGGTTAGCTTTCAGCTTGTCATCCACCTGCCTGGCCTTCCTGGGTGTGGGTTTACAGGCGTGTGCCTGGCTTTGGTTGGCATTTCTTTGTTAGATGTTGGTTGGGAGATAGCTCTAAGTTTTTAGAATGTGGGCTAACTCACATCTTCTGGAATTTGGCATCATTTCTCTTCTCGGTATTTTGTGGAATTCACCAGAAAGACCACTTTAATCTGGTAGTTATTTTTAGAAGTTTTATTGATTCACTCTCTGTAAATAAATATGAGCCCATTGAAATACTCCTTTTCCTCTTGTGTAAGATTTAATAGATGTGTCATTTAAGGAATTTGTCAAAAAGAATTCTTTGGCAGAACTTCATTCAACATTTTATATATATTATGTATATATATATATATATATATGCACATAGTGTATTTTTAATTACACATAAAATAATATTCTTCCTATGGATTCTTTAAATAGTCTTGGTGTTGTTTATCCCTCCTCCTCTCTCCTTTCGTATCACCATCCCTCTCCTCCCCCAATTACCCCCCATTTTGTCATTTTCCCTTTTATAGCACTTACTATCCCCCTTCCAATACTTCCCCCAACATGGTCCTGTTCTGCTTCCCTGGTCTCTGAAGTTACTCTAGGTTAGATATATGTTCACAACTAACGACTCAGAGCTCAGATCCACAGACAGGGAGGACATGTGACATTTGTGCTTCTGGGTCTGCATTACCTCAGTTGGTATGATAGCTTCTAGTTCCATCCCTTTCCCTGCAAAGTTCATTTTTCTTCATAGCTAAATAGTATTCCATGGTGCATATGTACCACATTTTCATTATCCATTTTTTTTTCAGGTGAAGGATAATCTAAGTGGCTCCTACTTCCTAGGTATTGCAAAGAGAGTAGCAAATGAACATGGCTGAGCAAAGGACTGTCGGGTAGAACATCCAGTCCTTTGGGCATGTGCCAAAGAGTGGTATAGCTGGGTCATATTGTAAATCTGCTTTTATTTTTCAGATTTCTTCTCCCTGCCTTCCAGAGAGCAGCTGCACTGGTTTGGAATCCATCAACAGTAAAGGAGAGGTTCCTCTGCCTCCCACACCCCTGCCAGTGTTTAAAGCTCCCTCCGTGTCCCACATCCTTGCTAATTGTTTTCTTCATCTTAGATATCATGACTGGGGTGGTGAGGTGAGATGACAACATAGTTTTAATTTGTATTTCCCCGACTTCTGAGGACCCTGGACACTCAGATATTTCTTAGTCATGTTTATTTCATCTTTTGAGGTCTCTCTTTGCAGATCTGCCCACTGTTTTAAACTGGGTTGTTTGTTTTCTTGATTTTGTTGTTGTTGTTATTATTGTTTTTTGATGCTATTTGTTTGTGTTTTGAGTTGTTTATACATTCTGGGTGTTTATTTGTATATATCCATCAGATAGATGTGAGTCAGTTTAATTGTGTAGTCCAGGTTGGCCTCAAACTCACAAGGCTTCCATGTCAGCACATCAGGTGCTGGGATTATAGGTTTATATCACCATATTCAGTGAACTTAATCAATTTTATCTGTGTTATCAAACTGTAGACAAAGAACTGTTTGTAATAATCTAGTAGTATCCATTTAATGTCTCCGCAGTTGGTGGTGACAGTCATTTTCATTTCTAACCTTGGTAGTGGGTTTTTTTTTAATTTTGTTTTGCTTTCAGTTGTGTTGATATTTTCTTCTTTCCTCTCTCTCTCTCTCTCTCTCTCTCTCTCTCTCTCTCTCTCTCTCTCCTCCCTCCTCTCTTTCCTCTTCCCTTCCTCCTTTCCTTCTTTTTTTTTTTCTCTTGAGACAGGATCTTAGTATGTATTCTTGGCTGATCTAGAACTTACTAAGTAGACCAGACTGGCCTCTAACTCACAGAGATCCACCTGCTCTGCCTCTGCCTCTTCCTCTACCTCTCTCTGCCTCTCTGTCATGTATTAGGATTAAAGATGTGCACCATCATGCCTAGATTTACGAATGTTTTCAATGAATCTGCCTTTAGTGTGTATGTGTGTGTGTGTGTGTGTGTGTGTGTGTGTGTGTATGTGTGTGTGTGTTATGTGTATGTCTACAGTTTTCATGATTTATGTTTAATTTCTATTTCTCTTTCTCACTTTATATTTCATCCAAAACGTTCATCTCCTAGTTCTCTATCTTGGAGGTTTAGGTTATCAATTTTTAATATTCCCTTCAGGGTTATAGAGATGTCATAGCCATTAAGAGTGCTGGCTGCGTTTGGAGTGTGTCGAGATTCAATTCCCAGCACTCACTCTGTGGCTTACTACCATCAATAACTCCAGTTCCAGGGTGCTGGCACCCTCTTCTGCCCTTTGTAGGAACTGCACACACAGAGATATAGCAAAGGCCACCCTTTGTCCTCCAGTCCCCGCTTTCATTGTGTTATTTACATTGAGTAGACCCTGTTTCTCTTCCTTTTAAAATATTTAAAAATTTCTCCTGAGATTTTTTGAATCTCCAAACACTTTGGAATTTTAGGCTGTAGTTACATCACCGATGTCTGCTATCATTCTTCCTAGAGCATGATTTCTGTGATTTGTACGGTTTGGGTGTTTGAAGGTATGCTTGTTGTTAGACTGTGCTCCGTTGTGACGAATGTTCTCTGCAAGTCTGAAAAGAATGTGGGTTCTGTCGTTGTTGACTGAATCGGGAAAAGTCAATTAGATCTCGCTGACGGATGGAACTGTCGATTCAGCCATGTCCTCGTGATTTTCTGCCTGCTGAATCTGTCAGTCACTGGTACAAAGTATTGAACTCTCCAAAGATGATAGTGTATTTGTCTATTTCTCTTACCATTTTATTATTTTTTGTCTCATGTGTTTTAAAGCTTTGGTTAGGGACATATACACACTAAAGATGGTTATCCATTCTTAGAAAATTGACCAGTCTCCAGATAATGTTCCTCTTCGTGTCTGGCAATGTTCTGTGCTCTGAAGTCAGCTTTGTCTGAACTTACAGTTACATCAACTCTCCTTTGGTGAGTGTGAGCATGATGTATCTTGCTATGGCTCTTTATTGTTTAGATCCTTTATATTTTATGTGTGAGTCTTTGCCTGTATACATGTCTACATATAGTGTGCATGCAGTACCTACAAAGGCCGGAAGAGGGCATCAGATTTCCCCCTGTAACTGAAGTGACAGCTATGAGCTGCCCTGTGCTGGGAATTGAACCCATGCTCTCTGCAAGATCAGCTGGTGCTCTTAACTGCTGAGTCATCTCTCCATCTCCTCAAGTTCAATGTGGAGCAACACTATTCATAGTGTATCTGATAGCAGGATATTTCAAGTTTTCCTCCTATCTCTTGCTATCATTAATCTTCCTAAGCCAACGAAACTACTTTATTTTGCCTTCATTTTCTCCTCCTTAAAAACCTTTTCGTCCTTTTCATAGGCCCAAGATTCTGGCCTATCCTATTTACTTCCTCCTTGAGAAATTTTTAATATTCTGTGGAAGGAAGACCTGGTGGCGATACACTCTCTCAACTTTTATTTGTAAAAGTCTTTGTATCTCCTTCATTCATGAAAGATAACTCCACAGGACATGGGATCCAGGCAGGCAGCTATTTTCTTTTAACATTTGAAATATTTGCCAGAGCTTTTTTTGCTTTCCTGATTTCAGGAGAATCAATGTTCTTCTTAATCCCCCTCCTCCCTCAGCTCAGCTGCTGTGCTCCCTGGCTTCTGTCCAGGCTTCCCCATCACTGTTGACTCTCTGCAGCTTTGATAGGATATGTTTGGGTGTGGTTGGGGTGCTTATCCTGTTTCATTTTTTCATGGATCAGCAATTTGCCATCTGTCATTAATCCGGAAATGATTACAGCCATTTAGTGTCCTTTATATTAGGCCACCATAATTAATGGACCAATTATTATGAATTACATACATTATATATTTATATTACATGTTATATATGTTATATGTTATATATTAATATGATGTATATTACTATATGTACACATATATCCACATAGGCAAACACGTATATACATAAAATAACCAGGAGTATCTCTTAAAAGGTTTTCTTAAACTATAATTTTGAAGACTTTTTAGCTGAAAATTAGACTGCATATAATTACTGTATACAGTGTGATATTTAGTATGTATGCTATAGAATGATCAAGTCAGACTAGCTCCCATAACCATGATTTAGAATGGTTGCCATTTGGGGGCTAGGAAATGGCTCAGGGATTGGGAGCCTAGCCCCCTGTGCAGAGACCTGTACTTGAGGTCCAGCACCTACAGTGCCATGATGCATCACTTCCCTTCTTCTCAAAAGAATCCTCTTAGCATCTTTCAAAAGTAGATAATAATGATTATAATTATTTTATATTTCCTTAACATGACAATATTTTCATTTTTATAAAATTGTCTTCACCGGATGTAGAATTAAATTCATATTTTTTCAATCTTTTCAGCCCTAATCTCCTACTTTCCTGTGGTGATCCTGGTGTTTGATGATGAATCTTTAATTATTCAAGTAATTGTTTACTCTGTAGCTAATATATTGGTTTTCATTGGCTACTTTTCCATTTTTTTTCCTGAAACAGGGTCTCATGTACCCCAGGCTGGCCCCTGTAGCTGAGGATGAGTTTGAACTCCTTATCCTCCTGCCTCCTTCTTCCAGATGCTGAGATTATAGATCAATGTCATCACACCCAACTTCCTCTGGCTGATTTTACTATTTTTCCTTTCCTTTCCTTTATCCTTTTCTTTTCTTTTTTCTGTTCTTCTTCCTCCTCCTCTTCTTCTTCCTCCTCTCTCTCCTCCTCCTTGTTTTTTTTGAGATACTGTTTGTCTGTGTAACAGAGCCTGGCTGTCCTAGGCTCCCTTTATAGACCAGGCTGGCTTTGAACTCCTAGATATCTGCCTGCCTCTGCCCCCAGTGCTGCTATGATTAAAGGTGTGCACCACCATGGCCAACTTTTCTCTGTTTTGTGTGTGTGTGTGTGTGTGTGTGTGTGTGTGTGTGTGTGTTCAGTGGTTTGATATGATGCACTTGGGAACAGGTTTCTTTGACCTTGCCATTTGAGATTTTTTTTTTCAGAGTTGCTTAAATTGATAAGCCTTTTATCAAAGTTAGGAACTGTCAACCATTATTTCTCTGTCTGTTTATTAACTGTGTATCTAATAACTTCACAGCCTTGCCTTTTCTTCATCGATCTTCCGTGATGCACATATCTGATCTTTTTGTTCTGTTCTCACAGAACTCTCAAACTCTTGTAACGTTTGCCATTTCTTTCTCTCTGATTTTTAGATTGTGTAATTTAACTTTTCATGATTATGTGTATGTCTGTGAGTGTCCACCTGTGTGTGAACATCCTGTCTGTGAATGTGTATGTATGGGGCATAGGTACATTCAGAGGTCAGAAGAGGGAATTGGATCTCCAGAAGCCAGGGGTGTAGGCCTTTGTGAAACACCTAATGTGGGTGCTGGTAACTGATCTCATATCCACTGCAAGAGAAGTAGGTGTTCTTAACTACTTAGCCATCTTGCCAGACCCGAGACTGACCTGCTTTCAAGTACAGTAAAGTGACTCTTTCATCTGGTATGTCCATTTCGATATTGAATTGAGCCGGTGAGTTTTAAAAATGGCATTTTTGTAGTTGTCGAGTTTTCATTTTATTCTTTTATATATGGTACAGTGCTGTACTAAGAGTTCATAGCTTTTGTTTCTAGAATGTTTTCCAGTATTCCTTGGAATACAGTTATGGATGTTGTTTTTGCCTTTATTTGATGGTTTCAACACAGTTTGGGAGTTATTTCATCCCCCTTCATCCTCAAGTGACGGAGAGAATTTTTTGATTTTTCATATGCAATATTGGAGTGCAGTGGGCATTTTGAATATCACACTGGAGGACTCTGGGTCTTGTTTAAATCTTTTGGCGAGTATTGATTGTCTTGTCTATCTACCCCCTTGGTTTCATCTTAGATTAAGGTCTTTTATAGTGGGGCTGGAAGCCTGTACCTAGCCTGCAAGTTCTGGTTCTAATTTAAATTCAATTTTCAAGGCATTCACAGGGTTATTCAGATCTGTTCTCTGTCCCTGTCACCTCTTGCCTTGTCTAAGACCTGGAAGGTAATCCATTCTGTAGCCTACGTCTCAACACCTTGGCTGCTGCTTAGCATTAGCTCCATCACACATGTTGGGCACCAACCCAGGGGTCCACATAGTACCCCCTCCCTTCCACCACCTCCAGCTGTTGGAGACATTCTTTCTTGCTTTCCTGACCAGTTTCCCTGCCCCACGGTTCACTTCCTGCAACCATATCACCACTAGGGACAAGTGACAAGATGGTAGAAAACCAAAACATGTTGGTTTTTTGTTTTGTTTTGTTTTTTGAGACAGGGTTTCTCTGTGTAGCCCTGGTTGTCCTGGAACTCACTCTGTAGACCAGGCTGGCCTCGAACTCAGAAATCTGCTTGCCTCTGCCTCCCAAGTGCATGCTGTTTATCTACAAAATTGTGGTATCACAGCGACTCCGGTCAGAGGGTCAAAGAGAGGGCTTTCCCTCCTTCTTTGCTTTAGGAACCTTGACAGCCATGTATTATTCTCTGGCTTTTCAGGATTAGCAAGTGGGTGGATCAGGAGAAAATAAGTAAAGGAAGCAGAGAGTTTCTCCCACTCTCTCTGATGGACAGGGCCCTTCTGCACCTTTCTCATCAGAGACAGGTCTTATGTTAGCTCTAGATTTTGTGTTGCTTCTAAGTTCAGGCAGAAAAAGCTGGACAGCATAGAGGAGAAACTAAAAGGTTTGCTGCCATTTTGGTACGACTTTGATGTCTATTTCTCTTCCCCAGTTTGCCCTCCATATTTTCGTCTGAGGGTCCTCAGATTCTGCTCCATCTATTCTGCCCATGCTTTTAACATTAGTTAGTGAGATGTATGGAATGGAGTGTGTTTTCTTCATGTGAACTAGAACTAGAACTCAAGTCACTCACTATTCTCATCCCCCTTTTCAAACCCAGAACACTGCTATTTCTAAAAGATACCTTTATTTTGCTTCTATGATAATTTTAACTCTCAACTTGACACTATCTAGAATCATCTAAGAAGAGTGTTTCAGTGAGAGATTGCCTAGATCAGTTGGCCTGTGGGAATGTCTAGGGGAGAGGGACTGTCTTGATTACATTATTTGACATGGGGAGACCTGTCCATTGTGGGCAGCACCATTCCCAATGCAGGCCCTAGAATGCATGAGTGGTGTTGAGTACTAGCAGGTAGGCATTCTTTCTCTGGTCTTGACTGTGGGTATGACTGGATGCTCTAACTTTCTGTACTGTGACTTTCTCACCAAGATAGACTGTAATCTGGGCTTGTGAGCCAATGGAACTCTTTGTTCATTGCTGCTGTGTCACAGTGTTTTATCACACCAACAGGAAACAAAACTGGAACTGCTTTCTTTTTTTGTTTGTTTGTTTTTTTGTTTTCTAAGATCCAGTGGTACTGAAGGACAGATTGGATTCGGATACTAAGCTAACTCTGTTTTCTGCTACTCTTCATCTATTTACTGACTGCTAGCCTGAAACAGTCTAACTTCAACTTGGAGACATAAAAGAGAAACTGAACTACAGATCCTGTGAGGGGTCTCAGCTCCTATCTCAGTGAGTTATGATGATCGGACGTCTGGATTGGTGCAGGGAACCTGGATAGTCTTGCTTACTTGGCCTAAGTCCTCCATCCATATTGGCTCCTTCTCAGGCCTTTGATTTGTTTATTTGTGAAACTTTGTGCTCAGACCTTAAGTGACTGTTAGAATTCTTCCATCCTATAGCTGACAGAAGATGCACTCTTTAAAATAAATCAACAAAAGAAGAAACCAAAGGAGAGCAGGTGGTAGAGCTATTATCATGTGTAAGTCAGATGAGACTCTGGTTCTGCCCTGCTTGATGGACACGTCAGATTTGTGAACAGAAAGGGAAGAACTGTGACAGACTACTTAAAGCCTATATTTACTATACAAAGGGGTTTCATTGTGACATTTCCATACATGCCTAGAATGTTACTTTGGTCTTACTTCCACTTTCAGCTACTCTTCTTGGTCTCCTTTTTCTTGCCCCTTTCTGATAGTCTTTCTTAACCATTTCTTTTCCCCATATGAAACTAGTCTCTGGGGACAGTTCTCATTTTAAAGCATTCAGGAAATCATTCTCTTCTGTCCACATCAGCCTTAACAGCCTTCTCATGAGCTCTACCCTTCAGTCTTTAAGTTGTACTAAGAACCAGTTTGGGAATAGATTTGAGAACCACTCAATAATCACGCCCATGCTACCCAGTCTTACACAAACCAAGACTTTTATTTTGAAACAATCAGCAAAGAGGAACTCTATTGCCTTGCTGAATTCATTAAGCTTGCAAATAACAGCCTAATGCTCTTGATGGCCTTCTTCGCCATCCTGAGGGAAGACACTCTGGAGAACACAGCCAACACTGAAAGGACTTGAAGCCAAGGAGATGGGGACATTTAGAATCCTAAAGATGTTTGAGCCTCTGGATTTGGCTTTGCCAAAAGCCAGCTACTTTTTGTTTTTAAAGTTTCCATTTACATACATTAACAAATTCTCTTTGTAGTTAGATCATCCTGAATTGAATTTCTTTCACCACCTTGGACTGGAACCAGAATACACTCAGAAGATATATCGTGAGCCTGGGGAAGAAGTCAAAAAGGAGCTTGAAACTTTGGGAAACTGCCGAGGATGCTTGACAACAGCACTGAGGAGGGAGAAGGGATTAAACTCAAAAATATGCTTTTGCCTGGTCTTAGGCTCTTTGCTCCACTAGGCCAAGGAGGATGAATTCTTTTCTTGAAGAAGGAGAATGAGAAGCTAGTACTCTAAGCTAATGTAGCTTCAAGTGTTCAAAGAACATGACAGTCCCTGACAAAAGATGCTGTGTAAAGAATGGAACGGGGCTCCCCCAAAATTGGGAGTTCATTTCTGTAGCAATTTTGTGACAGTGACCAAATAATTTACCAGCTGTTGTGACAATGGCTTCTTAGACACTTTGGATGCATTTGAGACAGGTTGACTATGTAGCCCTAACTGGTCTGGAGCCTACTGGCTCTATAGACCAGTCTGGCCTCAAGCTGTAGAGGTACACCTGCTTCTGTCTCTTGAGTACTGAGATTAAAAGCCTGTGGCACACCACCTGACTCCATACAGATCTTGGTGACTCCCAGGACCCAATGCCATCTAAGCTTCCTTCTCACCGGTTCTGCTAACCTTGGAGCAGGTCATTCAACTTGGACTTTCTCTAGAGTCCATAGTTTATCTTTTAATGATAATTTTGGTCTTAGCTCACATGTTCCTTAACATGGGCAATAAAGTGATATTTGTCAAATAGCTTTGGGCCTGAAAGATGCTTAAGCTGTATCTTAGTCTCTCTATTGCCCTTTTAACCTGGCTTTGCTATACGCTGGCCTTTGGTTTTCAAGCACAACTGAAAAGCCAAAGACTTCCTAGTATCAAACAGCTGTGCCTCTGCTCGAGCTCGCCCAGGGAAGGAAATGGCTCCAATTCTATTAAATCAAGATTTGGCAACAGGGCATCTTAAGTTAGTCATGGCTGCCCTGGGAGGTGGTGAACTCCCTATCATAGGGAGAATTCAAAACTCTAAACAGACCCTAGTCAGGGGATCTATGGAGAATTCTATCTGTTATGTACATATTGTGGGTCCTGCCCCCTTTTTTCAGGTACTATGGTTATATATTCCCCAGTCCCTGAATACTCAAGATTACATATTCCCACTTGTGACCCACATGATGCGGAGAAATCCACGTGTCATTTCATGATATATCTATCATGAATGTTATGTGCCATTCATCTTTTTTTCTTTAAATTAATTTTTAAAAGAAAGTTCTTCCCCTGATCCTTAGTACACTCACTCCCAGTCTTCTGGTTTACAAAATCCAAACACATTATCTGGATTCAGCCATGATGAAGAAATCTATGAGACAAGATTCATGGTACTTGCTAATCAGTTTAGTAATGGAGGCTATCTCTGCCACATTATACGAGAACGAATTAAAAGGGCAAGGAGAGCCTTCCAGAAATCATCTGTTCGTATTAACAAAGTGAATATTAATGAAAAACAAAATTGAGTTCCTCTTGTGTCTGAGTTTCATCCAATTGTGCAGGTATTAAAAAATAGCTATCAAAATCCTGTCCGTTACTTTTTAATTCAAAATAATTTTGTCCTGTGCTCTCTTCCTGGCTGGCACCTCCTTCATAATGTTGACCTCTGCCCTCTTCCTGGATGTTACCTCTTTCATGGGCAGAAGAGGCAGTCATGTTGCTGGGGCCACTGATCCATGGGAACTTATTCCTGCATGAATCAGATATTTCCTTAGTAGAAATAAGTATAGAGTTAATGTAAAGAAAGGCACTCTAGAAACCATTTTGCTTTCTAGGAACCAAGTTCAAGGTACCTGGGTGGCTGTGAAGTAACACCATTACAAAGGCAACATATAAAAGAAATCACTTAATTGAAGGCTGGTGTATAGTTTCAGAGAGTGAGTCCATGACCATCCATCATGGTAAGGAGCATGGCAGCAGGCAGGCAGGCCAGGTGCTGGAGTAATAGCAGTGAGATTACATGATGAGGCAATAATCATGAGACAGATCCAGAGAGCCTACCTGGGAATGATGTGGGCTTTAGAAACCTCAAGTCCCATCCCACCCCAGTGGCACATCTTCTCCAAGGGGCCGTACCTACTAATCCTTCCCAAATAGTTCCATAACGTTGGGACAGGCATTTAAATATATGAGCCAATGGGGGCCAGTCTCATTCGTACTACCATCGTGACCAAAGATCTGAGTCCTGCAGAACCCAGGTACCTTCCAGAAACCAGAAGGCCAGCAAGTGCATCATCTAGTGGAAGAGTCATGCCTGGTTTCTCAGTATGCATCCTTTGAGCACCTTTCTCCCTACCCAGGAAGAGGAAGGGACTGAAAAGCCCAACGCAGCCAGATGGAAATACAGAGTTTCTGGGTAAGCCACAGGGGCCCTCTGGACTAGCAGAAGACTACCACCAATACCTACCTTCTTTAGGGTCTGGAGGGGTTGAGGTTTGAATGTGCAGTGTCTTCCACAGACATATGTGTTTGGACTTAATTTAGATTCATTTATTTTATTTATTTGAGTGTTTCACCTAGATGTATGTATATATATGCATCAAATGGGTTACAGTACCTTCTAAAACCAGAAGAGAGCATCAGATTTCCTGGAACTAGTCACAGATGTTTGTTAGTCACCATGAAAGTGCTGGGAACAAAACCTAGGTCCTCTACAGGAGCGACAAGTGCTCTTAACCACAGAGCCAGTTATCCATGCTTAGTGTTTGAATTCTTGATCTCCAATTGGTGGTGATGAGGCTATCGACCTTCAGGAGGTAGTACCTGGCTAGTGGGGGTGAGTCTTTGGGGACAGGCCATAGAAGCCTGTCATCACATGTGAACCATTTGTGCTATAGACTCCTACTACCATTATCCAAGCTGCTCCACTTACCATATCTTCCCCACCACAACACACTGAAATTGTGAAACTAAATGAACCTCTTTCTCCTTGAGATGTTTGTATCAAATATTTTGTCCCAGCCACAAGAAGCAGGGATAGCTGTGAATATTCCCCCTTGTGAGGCTAGAAATATGCATTTGAAATGAGAATAAAAGAACCCAGTGGCAACAAGGTCTTCAGAACAAGATGTCAGAATCTTTGCTTCTGTTCAGGCCTCAGGACACCTTTGAAGTGCTGCAGTTCTAGAGAAAGGAGATGGCATTAGGAAGGTGGAGAGAAAATGTGGTATGTTGTACCAAGGCAGGGCCTGGTGTTGAGGCCTGCATCTCTCTCTCTTCCTGGTGCTGACCTGTGGCAACACGGCATGTTAGTTAAAAAGGAGGCAATGTATACATGAGATATTTTATTGTAGGAAGGAGAAAATAGGCTGGTCAAGTAGAGAGAAGGAAAGGAGAAGAGAAGGAGAGAAGAGAAGGAGAGAGAGAGAGAAAGAAACGGAAGAAAGCAAGAGAGGAACAAAAAGCAAGAGAGGAGAAAAAGAGCAAGAGAGGCAGAATAGATACAAAGAGCAAGAGAGAGGAGGAAGAAGGCAAGAGAGGAAAGAGAGTAAGAGCAAGAGAAGAGACAAAGAGCAAGAGCAAGAGAGAAAGAGCAAGAGAGGGGGAGAAAAGAAACAAGAGAAGGACAAAGAGCAAGAGAGTGAGGAGGGGCAAACCGCCCCTTAAATTGTATGGGGGCGTGGCATGCCTGGCTTGTGGTCAGATGACTGGGGATAGGGTCCAGCTAGAATGCTGGGAGCTTGGGGCATTGTCTGCCTGATAGAGCACACACCTCCTGTGGAAGCAGATGTGAGGGATTGTGACTAAAACAAGAACCAAAGACTCAGGAGTTATGGCCAAGCTCCTTCCGCCCCCTGCAAGCAGAAAACTGCCCATGAAGGCTCCAGGGCTCAAGGCCAATAACTAGACTGAGCTTAAGTTACCTGAGCAAACCACTGTCCCACACTGCTCTACAGTGGTACACTGCTTATTTTGCTGTTGCTATGATAAAATACCATAACCTCAACTAAGGCAACTTAAGGAAAAAAGGGTTTAGTCTGACTTATGATTCCAAAGGGATAGATTCTTATGACAGGAAAGACAGGACAGGGGGTGAGGAAAACAGGAGCGAAAGCTACTTGAAGACATTTTTCTTCATGGAATGGAAGCAGAGAGAGAGAGAGAGAGAGAGAGAGAGAGAGAGAGAGA
>JADRCD010188920.1:0-15961 GCA_019843815.1 Montemys delectorum | reverse complement strand
AGAGAGAGAGAGAGAGAGAGAGAGAGAGAGACAGAGACAGAGACACAGAGAGACAGAGAGACAGAGACAGACAGAGAGAGACAGAGACAGAGACAGAGACAGAGAAAGACAGAGAGAGACAGAACAGGAAGCAGAGTGAGACTATATCAAAGCCTGCCCCTAATGACCTACTTCCTCCAGCAAGATTCTGCTTCCTAAATGTTCCAAAACCTTCCCAGACAGTGCCACCATCTTGGGACCATGTGTTCAAGGACTTAAGCCATAGGACATTTCTCATAGGAACCACCACACCTGAGGATCTCAGATCTCGACATGCTGAGGTAACCCCAGCTGTCCCCAAGTGTCATCATGTTTGAGATACTGATATCCTAAGAGTACCAGTCTCTATTGTGCTCACTTCCTCTCTAGATTCCTCTAGTCATCAGATGACCCACCCGCTTCATGGTTCTGGGACCACAGCAATCTATCTCTTCTATGTCTCAAAGTTCATTGTGTTTGGTCCTGCCTTCCTCTGCCCTTGCCTGGGTTGAGTGCCACCAGATTCTGACAGTTATCACAAGTATCATGAACATGACCAAAACCTGGGGGAGCTGCCCTTATCCTTTGGGGTGTGTCCCTTAATAGAGTACAGCTTATTTTAGGGCCCTGCTCTCTGGGGTTCCTTGTTATGTCTAGTGTGCTAAAGGACTATCATTCAGGAGTGTCACCACCCTGTCCAGGGGAAATATGATTTGAGCCCCTGAAACTACAAGCTGGACATAGCATGTTATGATAGGTATGGTTATGACAAAGGTCTCTCTCCGGAAGACTCATTTTTCAAGCCTGTGGGCTATCCTGGGACCATGAGAGTTCTTGACCCTTTCTCCCTATGATTGGGTCACATGGGCTAACAAATCTATTTCCTCTTACAGAAATGCCCTGAGCCTTTAGTTCTTTCTGAAAAACAGCTTCCTGATATGGCACAGGCCTCTATGTTTGCCTACAATGGAGGATTTGTAAGTCTGCATTGCAAACTTTGTCCCTGACTTCAGTAGCTTTTGTCCAAAAATTGAAGGCTAGCTTGGGCTACCAAGTAAAAACCTGTCACAAACAAGAACACATCCCAGCCAACCAAGCAAACAGACAAAATAAACGCGTGGAAAACAACCCCAAAACTCCTACCTCAGTCACCCCATAGCATTCAGACTAAGCAAGATTGGTTAAGAATGCCTTCGGTCACAAGGACTAGAATGCAGAGAAAAGATGTTGGAGACACAGGGACTTGCTTTGCATATGTAGATGCCTCTGTCTGTCAAGAATACCTCAAGGGCCCTCTCTGGGAAAGTTGGCTTTTATTTTTGAGCTTGTTGCCTCATGGTGTCAAGGTGGCTGCTCAGCTTCAGACATCCCCACCATATATCCAGCAGGAGATAAGAAAGAGACACCGACTTTTGTAACCTGTCCATTCACAGGGAAAACAAAGCCAGTCATGTCTCTGCTGAGTGTGGTGGTGGCTCCACATGGAGGCTGAGTTTTCATAGAGTTGGTCTAACCCTAGCTTGTCTGGGCCATTCAACGCCACGAGCCTCTGCATGTCAGACCTGTTATGAGTTCAGTGGAGGGAAGGGAAGGGGTGAGTGTTAGTGGAAGTCAAGCTAACTTCAGGCTGCAGCTTCATATGATCCCTAACCCTAACCTCAAACCCTAACCCTAATCTAACTAAGGAGTGTGGACCACCCTGCACAGCTCATGACTAAAGTCAACATCCTTAGTTGGGGGTGTAGGGGTCGGGTGGACTCTGACTGAAGCTGGCTTTATCCCTTCAAATCTTCCTAGTCTAGAAGCCCTCCTTGTCACCCTCTGTGTGGAGCGCTGCTGCCGTGCCTTAAAGATGGCGCTGGCCGAGCTGGAGCTGTGGAGTAAACAAGTCCTTACTTGGCGCCGGGGGTGTGCTTATCAGTGGCCTGATTCTACGTCAATGCCTAGTAGCCTATGACTGTGTGAAGTGTGGTATGGGCTCATGGGCGGTCCTATGAAAGGTATATAGTCAGACTCCTGGTGGGGCTCGGGGCCACTCTGCTGTAACCGCTGTGCAAGACATTCCTGAGTAAACTGTTGCTGGAAGGACGTGGTGTGCTGGTCCTTCTTCCCTGCTGGTCCTTCTTCCCTGCTGGTCAGGGTCGTTGGCGCCGCACACCTCTGAAGTCTTCCTAAGGGGTGAGGAGCCAGCGCTGTCTGTATCAAGGCTGCTGGCCCAGCTCAAGTCTTGTGTTCATACTCAGCTTTGCAAACTGGCTGGCAGTCACCACCCTCAGCTGACCAAGGCAAAGTGCACCCCGACCTTTGCAAACTCTTGGAAGACATGCTATTTTTCTTTGCCCAAAGTAATTGTTAAGGACAGAGCCCGGGAAGGTATTCTAATTAATTAGAGCATATATTTGAGTCTGTCACAGCATACCAGACTCAGGACCAGAATCCAAATTTCCCACTTATCTGCCTCCACCAACCATGACCTCAAGGCACCCCTCTCCTTCCCCGAATTTGTATTTGCGTGTAAGCTGCAGCCTGTGACCAGAGCCTTATTAGCTGATGGACATTTTACTTTTAAATGAACATTAACTTACCAGGAGCCCACAGTGTTCTGATAAAGGAACCCGGTCAGGACCACATCTATTTCTCTCCATTATCCTTCAGATGTCCAAAGCACATTCCCATCCGCAGGACCACTCAGTCTAGAAAGGCCTTCTGCACCTGCCTGGTTCACCTGTGCCGTTACTCTCTTTCCTGCCTTGGGCCCCCAGAGTCCCCACCACCACAATGGAACTAGCTGACCTCTTTGGTCCAATGGTGAACCCTTGAGCCACAGCATAAACAACCTGGCTTCCACTCAGGTGTGGCACTTCCCTGGGGGATATCTCTTGCAGCCTCCAGCTTTGGAACTGAAGATGGAGGTGGGTCTGTGATAAGATGCTCTACCGACCTCCCGGGATGCCCAGGCAGAACTCCTGCTTGGCTGGAATTCGGTCCACTCTTGGCAAGGCTAACTTCCTGTCTCCAAGGGAGAGGGCCTTGTAAAACGGCATAAAAATGAGGCTTCTAAAGGCATCCTGGACTTCAGCTAGATGTTGCAAAATTACATTTTGATGAGTTCAGTGCAAATGAACCAGAAACATATGGATTCAATTTCCCTTGGAATCCACATGGGTTTAAAAACCAAAGGGGGTGGGGTGGGGTGGGGGAGAATGTATTTGAGGAAGAACATTTTAGGTCTCAGCAAATGCCCCACGTTTGTAAACAGCAGTTTGAGGTCTGTGCTGGTTGCATCCCAGGCTGGCTTCCTCACCCTAATAATAGAACGGGCAGGATGCCGTGCAGAGTACGGGCGTGTGAAGACTCCCCAACAGCTCCACTCTTTCTCTTGTCTCAGCTCCGTGTCTGAAGTGGTACCCAGATATCCCCTTGGGATTTTGACCCCACACTTTCTTCCATATTTCTGCTTCTGCAAAGATAAAAAAAAAATGTCACAGGGGACACCATGTGACCACCAAGTGCCAGGCCCCACACTGAGAAAGCTTGTAGTACAAGGCTGCTTCACCAGGAGGGCCAAGGCTAGTGTGTGAAGCTGAGGCTTTTGAATGAAAGGCCAGGGATGTTCCCTTCATCAGACGTGTCCCCCACCCCATTTCCTTTCAGACAAGGATGGAGAGGCACCTATGCCCACCTGGAACTGTGGATCCGATGGAGGCTGGAGCAGGACCTAGTGCAGAGATGTTCATGGGAGGCTCAGACACATTCTAAAAATTTCCAGATAGTTCCCTGGGTGAAGAAATGGAGAAACAGAGGGAAGGTGTACTTGTTGAAGCTCTATCTCTCTGGTCCCACTCAGAGCAGCCCAACTCCCTCTGTGTCATTCCTGACAGTAAAGGTAAGATTCCAACTACTCTGTGGCTTATGGTTAAAGTTTAAAAATGATTGGAAACTTGGGGACTTCCCATTCCCTATCCAATCAATCCAGATTTGCAGATAGCCAGGTGATTCTAGGAGCTGCTGTGGGTTACTTGTTTTCTCTTTACAGTGTGGGTTTGCATGGCTGCTATCAAGATGCTGGAGCTGAGAACCAACAAGCCTTCCCATTTGACCATTTGGGTAACTTCTCTCCTCAAACCTGGTACCAGGCAGTTAGCAGAAAACTAAGATTCAAAGTCCCTTCGAGGAGTCACCTTGGGAAGACAACCATGTGAGGTAATGAGATGGCAACAAATTCTGGGCACCAGAGAATTTTGGCTCCATATACCAATATGCTAATCAATGGGGGTGGTCCAATAGAAGCCAGCTGTATGGGCCAGAGCTTTGGAGGTAATGCTTCTGAACGCCTTAGGCCGAATCCCTGGCCCTCACAGAAGGGAAAGGGCCTTCTTGGCTCTTAGGTAATGGAGGGAGCCATGAGTCTGTACTGTCTTGGCTTCCCTGGGGAGAAAGCTGCCTGGGCCCGCCTAGGTCCATCCTGAGAAACACAGCCAAACCAGAGCCCCATCTGATTGTTATTAGGCTCTGTGACTTTCTTTATTGGCAAACAGTCTGTCAGCAGCTTCTCCTTGCAGAGCGGCCCAGATGTGCTTACAAAGAGCTCCACACTCAGCCCCACGCGCACTGCCACTTTGCCAGACTGCATCCTGGCCCTGGAGTCCCACGGCAGACAGAGCAAAGCCTAATTGGGAGCCAGGGAAAGTAGGGTGGCCCTGCATGTGCCCGCCCATCCATTTAAGGTACAGAGCATGCCCCTGGTGTGGTGGAGATGAGCTGGCCCTGGGCACAGTTTGAGGTGATGCAGACGAAGTGCTACTCTAGAGACTCTCTTTTGTATTCTTGTACCTTCCATCCTGACGAGGGTGCTTCTCGCAGGAATAATTTCAGGAAACATGAAGGCGGTTGGCTGTGGTCCTTGACCTAGCTTATGATGCTATCCAGGTGGCCCCCACCAGCTTGTCCCTCATGATAGAGGACAACATCAAAAACTTCCTCTATGGGAAAGGGTGATAGCTACAAAATTGGGCCTCAACAGAGCCTTGTCACAGGAAGGCTAAATGCTTGAAGCAAACAGAAGCATGCAAAATGAAGTTCCTGTCCCAGTGTCCTGGCATCCACATGCATCCCTGTGCATCACAGAATCCTGGATTTCCTTTGGGAAACCTGTGCGATGAGCCATCCTCTCTTTTACTTAGACTTTATTAGCCTTTTACTTGCATCTGCTGCTTCCCGTAACCAAGGGTGTAGTTGGACCTACACCTATGTTTTCATCCTATTCCCATGTGGAAGGCTCTCTGGTAAGAAGGGATGGAGTGAGATTTGAGTAATTTCCCTTCTGTTACCTTCCTTCCCCCAACCTGTACCTTAAAAGTCAAGGGCAATTCCTTCTGGTCCAGCAGAAGACAAACTGAGGTTGGAAAGGAGGGCAGTCCTTCAGAGTTTCTCAGATAGCCTACATCAGAGAAAAACTCAGCCAGGCCTGGAGGTCCAAGCCTAAACCCTGGCTATTTGGGAGGACAGCAATTTCAAGGCCTCCCAGGGCTACACAAGTGAGTTCAAGACCTGTGCAATTCAGCAAGACTCTGTTCCAAAAGAACAAGAAAAATATCAGGGGGCTGGGAACCTGGCTCAGTGGTAAAGTACTTGCCTAGCACATGTGAGGTCCTGGGCTCATTCCTCATTGTTGAAAATAAACTGTTCGAAGGCTGCTCTAGCTGAAAAGCACCACCATCTCTTGGGGCCCACTGCCCACTCAGGTCCTGCATGGTCTCTCACCAAGCAGTTCTTATTCCAAGAATGCTTTGCTGTGTTCAAGGCTGTTCTCTGCAATGGTCTGAATATTGGAACCCCATTGCTCAGCTCCTTGGTTTGACTTGTCTATGATAACCATGTTAAATGAAATCAGCTCAGAAGTTACTGATGGGCTTGTCATAGAAATAGGATTCATCCTTGGCCCATGAGACATAAGCCAGCACCGTCTAAAACAGATTCCCTTCCTTTAAAAGGAGACATAAGAAAGTGGCAACTCCCTGTATTCTCTCTTCTGTTTGATCTTATTTATTTGTCACTTTGAGGGTTAATCTTGATTAACAACTTTACTGGATCGAGAGACTTCAAGGAAATTAGCAAAGTGCATTTGGGGTGTGGCTGTGAGGGAAAAGAGAGACACAGTCTGTATTTGCTAGCACCATTCCCTAGGCTAGGCACCTCGATGGAATAAAATGGGGAGAAAGGAAACATGCAGTTGAGTATTAGCATTCTGTCCTCTCTGCTTCCTGGCCTCCATGAAGCAAGCAGCTCTCTCTTACCATGGTGTTTACCATCATGTCCACCATGTTTCTGTCTCAGCAATGGGGTCAGATGGCCTTGGAATGAAACCTCTGAATCCATGAACCCAAAGAGTTATTTCATCTCTTAAGTAATTTCATCAATTATTTTGTTGTTGTAACATAAAACTAACTGCGGGGCCAACATTGCAACAGGAGGAGCAAAAGCAGATAGGGCTTTGTATGTTCTCAGAACTCAGATAGAAAATAGTAAAGATTTGGAAAATAGTTGTTTCTTTTCTTTCTTTCTTTCTTTCTTTCTTTCTTTCTTTCTTTCTTTTCTTTTCTTTCTTTTTTTTTTTTTAATATTTCTTCTGAATTAAAGACTTTTCTTCTTTTCCATGGCTCTTTCCATGAAAGTTCTTTGCATTAACCCCAATGATCTTTTTGTTTCTTTTTTTTTTTTTAGATTTGCTTTATTTATTTTATGTGTATGAGTACACTGTAGCTGTACAAATGGCTGTGAGCCATTATGTGTGTGGCTGCTGTTGAATTCAGGACCTCTGCCGGCCCACTCACTCAGGCCCTGCTCAATTTACTGCAGCTGTCTTCAGACGCACCAGAAGAGGGCATCCGATCTCATTACGGGTGGTTGTGAGCTACCATGTGGTTGCTGGGATCCGAACTCAGGACCTTCGGAAGAGCAGTCAGTGCTCTTACCTGCTGAGGCATTTAAACCCAGTTCTGACCCATGTAAATAACAACAGCATCAATGTCAGAGGAAACAGAAAAGCTAGAAATGACTATTGTCAGGGCTAGTGAGATGGCTCAGCAGGTAAGAGCACTGGCTGCTCTTCCGAAGGTCCTGAGTTTAAATGCCTTTATCAAAGGCAACAGAGATGGCTCAGTAAAGAGCACTAAGTACTCTTCCAGAGGAACTGAGTTCAATTCCCAGCCACCACATGGTGGCTCACAACCATCTGAAATGGGACTCAATGCCCTCTTCTGGTATGTCTGAAGAGAGCGACTGTGTATTCACATACATAAAATAAATAAATTAATCTTTAAAAAATTAAATAAATGCCTTTATCAGTGTGACAGACCCACAGGCAATTGCAGTATGGATCACGGTATACAAACTACTTGTACACCTCTGTGACCCAAATGGAGCAACTATGTGTGTTTCTTCCACCCACTGGGGAACTCTGAATCTTAATACATGCGTTGTGTCTGACAGAAGTAAGTTAAAGGAGGAAAGGTTTATTTTGACTCAGAGTCTCAGAGGGGTTTCAGTCCACAGTGGCAGGAGAATTCTGTGGTTGTTCATGTGGCATAAGACCAGGAAGCAGAAAATGTGTCCCAGAATAAGGACCAAGGTATGCCTTTTAGAGGGTTACTTCTAGTGACTTGCCTTTCTTGACCCTCCTCTACCGGCCAGGTCTTACCTCCTGAAGGCTCCACACCCTCCCTAACCAGAACCAGTAACCAGGGAAATATGTTGAAAACATGAGTCTATGGGATTCATTTCAGATTTAAACCAAACACACTGCATGTGTCTTTCTTCCTTCTTTCTGTGGAGTAATTGGCAATTAAAACCAGAAAGAGCTTAAGTCTCATTCAGTTGTAGCCCTAATGTTCAGAGGGAGGAGGAGACTTAGTGACTTGCTTAGTATACACAGAAAGCCCGGATCCAGAAGGAGTTCTCAGGCCTGTTGAAGCTTTCCTGTCTTTCCTGTTGAGCCATTCTTGGTTGCTTTGCCCAGTTCTTCTCTATGTTACCTCCTTCAGCCCTGTCTCCTTTTTTTTCTTCTCTGCCCAAGGTGCATGGATCCCTTCATTTACTACCATATGCAGCAGCTTTACTAGGAATGTGGGACTGTGCTAGAGAAACAAGCTATTCCTGGAGGGTCACTGGGATGTGTCACTAGGGTACTGAAGAGTGGTAACAGGGGTTGGGCCCACGGACAATGTTGGAGCACAGGAACTGACTCTGTGGCCCAGCTTCATGGGTCAGGTTTAACTGTGTTCCTTCCCATCCCATCCTGGTCCCTTCCCATTGGCCTGGAGGGACAGCTGGCTGCTAGAGAGTTTGTGTGAGTTTGTTCATTCATTTTAAAAAATATTTATTTACTTTAATTTTATGTATATGAATGTTTTTCCTGCATGTATTTATGTGACTGACATGTGGGATGTACCCATGGAAGCCAGAAGAGGGTGTCAGATTCATTGGATCTGGAGTTACATGCAGTTGTGAACCATTATGTGGGCACTGGGAATGGAACTTGTAACCTCTTGAAGAGTAGCCAGTGCTCCTAAATACCAATCTATCTCATCAGCCCCTGTTTTATTAATTTTTAATAACAAGATCATATTTTAGAAACCTCTCCCTAGGTGTTTCTGTTCACTTGGGCTCAAATTTAAAAATGAAACAAAACAACAAACAAACAAAACCATAGATCTACCCACAGATTTGAAAAGTATTATTATAGCCCAGAACCAAACTCCCTTTGAAGGCATGGGCATTGTGTGTGGTCAGAGGTAACCATCCCATAGTGCTGTTTATCACCAATGATCTTGCTCTGTCCTCACTGTCTGTTCTCCCTGTGGCTCCTCTTCTTGTCTATCCAGGATACACTGCCTGTGGATGGGTAAAACATCCCTCAGTAGATGGGAAAGACACAAATCTTGTTGCAGGAGGTTCTAGTCATGTGGGAAGATGAGAAAGAAATTGATGTCTAATCTTGCTATCAGCATAGCATTTGGTACTAAAGGAAACATCCATGAGCCATGTGCTAGCTAGGGCTTGGCAGTTTGCCATAATCAAGAGTCATCTAGGAAAAGAAAACTGTAGTTAAGAAAATGCCTCCACCACATCCCTTGTAGTTATGTAGATATTTTCTTGATTAATGTTTGGTGTGGACAGAGCCAGTCCACTGTGGGTGGTTTCATCCCCTAGGCCAGTGGTACTGTATACAGTAAGAAAGCAGAATGAGCAAGTCATGGGGTACCAGGCAGTAATCAGAGTTCTTCCATGGCTTCCATTTCAGTTCTTCCTTCAAGTTCCTAATTTGACTTCCCTCAGTGATGGAGAGGCTACCCGTCTTGTCTGTGAACAGAAGGCTCTTTAGAAACCTTGCTCAAATGGATCATCACCAGACTTAAAGTCCTGCCTCTCAGAGTCTCCTATCAGTTTTTGCCTCCAGTGGTTCAATTTCACACAGTCTTTGCTAAGCTCCAGCCTGCCTAACCAGCCCTCCCCAGTTAACTGGTGTCAGCCTCACACTAGATTGAGGAAAGTAAAGATTCCAAATCTTTTCCCTGTTCTCTTGAAACAGAGTCCTGTCCC
This sequence comes from Montemys delectorum, assembly GCA_019843815.1. Classification (NCBI taxonomy): domain Eukaryota; kingdom Metazoa; phylum Chordata; class Mammalia; order Rodentia; family Muridae; genus Montemys; species Montemys delectorum. The sequence goes on along the minus strand of JADRCD010188920.1, from coordinate 6,343 downwards.
ACTATCCGCTCTGTGTGACTGATTTCACAAAGGAGAAACTGTCTTTTAAGGCCCATCCCCCGCCCGCGCCCCCCTCCCCCTGCCCTCAGGTGCCTGGATCCCATCTCTTGCATGGCCTCAAGATCATGGCTTCTTCAGTTACCCCTCCCTTGCTGGGACTGCTTGTTTTTTCTTCCCCCCTGGAACGTTCCGATACACCTATGAGTACCTTCCCTTCCAACTCTTTCAAATCCAGGTTTGATTCTTTTACAGCATCCACAATTTATTATGTCAAGGCGATCTTTCAGTTATAGTCAATTCCAAAGGATATATTTTACTCATTATTTTTGGTGAACATGACTACACATAAGAATTTACCTTAAGACATACACATATACCCCCACACTACCACCATCTCTCTTGGTTTTTAAAGCTTCACATTCTTCTCTTCCTCCTACCTTATATATAGACTTCTTCACCCTATAGGCTCTCTATATGCTCTGTGAGCCGCTATATGTTGAGTGCCTCAGAACTGTCTAACAAACAAACCCATGGCACTTATATCACTCACCTCAAAGGGAATAAGTTAGTTTACTTAGGAATTAAATATGAGTGTCCATGACCTGAGAATGTTTAGGTCTCCCCAAATACAATGTTGTGTAGAAGCAGTTTCATAGAGTTTTTATAGTAACAGAATGAAGAAAGCTAGAAATTAAGACAATTAAAATTTTTTATTGGTGGAAATGTAAGAGGGGTGGTTACAGCAAGTTTGGGAAATCTCAGATATAGGCCTCAGTGTTAGATGATAATTTCCTTAGCCCTACCATTAGTAGAAAAGATGATTTTGTTAAGTTTATACATTCCAAAGGATTTTACTTGATTATCAATATATCAATTCTGATGCAGAATTGGGTAAAGAATAGCTGTCTAGGAACTAAAGATAGCCCCAAAGGAATTATAATTAGGCTACAATTTTATCAACCTGTTTATCAACCTGTGCAGGCAAGGTCTTTCCAGGAACCTTCACTCCCAGGACTCAGGCTTGCTTAGCTTTTCATTTCTACTTCCACCATGTCTCAAGTAATCCCATCAATCTCATGATGGGATGTTATCTCATGACCACTCTCAGCTGTGTATCTTCAGTCCATGCTTCTCTAAGCTCCCAAGTTTGACTTTTCACAACTCACATCAGCCATACCACCATCACAAAAACCAGGGTATCCAAAGCTCATCTCAGCTCCACCTACCTTGGGTGACAGGAAGAATCCCAAGTTATCCCCCAGGATCACTACTTCTCAATAACCCTAGCACCATGTGTGTGAGGGATTTGGACTTTGGTTATATTACACAGCAGTAGAAGAGAGTTGTCTTGGAGGAATTACTGAACCCTGAAAGAGCCTTTAAGAGCAGAGTGATGTCTCCAGTCAGTGTGAGAAGAGGAACTCAAATTCAAACTGAAGGAGGTTCTTTGTCACTATGGATGACACTGAGTGAGGCCCTAGCAGGTGAGCAGAAAAAGAGAATAATTGAATAATGTGGCCAAATGGGGAAGAGGGACTGTGATGGCGAAAGTCATGTTTTAAGTTTTAATGCTGTGCTTAAGAGCTATAAAAACAAAAATTCCTCTAACCTGCAAGCCCCACTTTCTCAAGGACAGATAACCTCCTGAAGTGCTGGGATCTGTTGTTCATGTAAGGTAACAAGCCAAGTGTTCTCACTTCTGTAAACAAACTTGCTTGCCCCAGCGGCACAGTATGTGATTGATTGATCATATGTAGGCAGGAAGTAAATAAGGATGTATACTTGCCCCTAATTTGACAAAGGCCCTTATAAGGCCCTGGCTAATGTAATTTGGCACTATATTCTGACAATCTTGTGTATGAAATTAGCCAGTGTCCATTGTCTTGACCAGTTAATAAAAGTTAATAAAGCTTGCTTCAAATTTGTCTCAAAAATTGTAGTAGTGATCTTATTCTTGCCTAGTGGGTTAATAGGACAAGGATGTCTGTCTTTAGGAAATGTCTTCATCAGGGCTCTCTAGAGAGCTTACAGAATACACCCACACAACCACACCCACACACACACATGTATATGTATATACATGAATATATATGTACATATATATGTATATATGGTTTATTAGAGTAGTATACAGGTTTTGGTCCAACTATTCCAACAAAAGTGGTCTCCTACTAGAAAGTTTAAGAATGTAATACTTGTTGAGTCCATGAGACTGAATGTCTTAGCTGGTCTTCAGTACAGATCAGAATCCTTAAGAAGTAGGCTCTAATATGAGTGAAGAAATGGACTTGCCAGTGAGAGTGAGAGCAAACAGGCCAAGAACAAAAGCTCCCTTCTTCCATACCTTTTATATAGGCCGCCACCAGAAAATGTAGCCCAAATTTAAGGAGGGTCTACCCACCCCAAATGATGCAATCAAGAAAAATCCCTCACAGGTGTGCCTACCTGCTTTCGTCATAGTTAATTCTAGATGTAGTCAGGTTGACAAGCAAGATTAGGCATCACAGGGGACTGAGAAGTAGGGTTTAAATAGAAATCAATAACTATGTGCATCTAAGCACTCCAGAAGATGTGGTCCCTGCTCACTCCAGTCTCAGTTAGAAATCTTCCCTGAAAGCTCATCTGATTGGTTTAAATACTTCTCCAGGATACAAGTTCACTGCCCCAGGGCTTCTTCACTCACTCTTTCTCCCAGCAGGACACTTCTCAGGAGATGCTGACTTCTTAGGGACATTTGTTCTAAAGAGGGCAGCACACAAATCTTCTTAGAATACATCCACTTCTACCAGATAGGCTGATGATGTCAGGAGACATCACCACTGACCAGTGTTTTGAGCTAAACTATTTTTTTTTCTGCATCCAAATCCTTAACAAGTCTCCTTTTAAGTTTACATTTTGTTTTTAATTATAAGTCTGTGTATGCATCCAGGATGATTCTGCATACATGAGTGCAAGGGTTTGGAGGGCCCAGAAAACAGCATTAGACCCCTTGCAACTACCTACAGTCTCAGGAAGTTTTGAGCTGCCCAGTGTAAATGCTGGGACTCAAACTCATGTCCTCTGGAAGAGCATAGTCTGCATTCTTTACTTCTGAGCCATCTTTTCCACCCCTTCCCTCTTCTTTAATGTATGACTTCATTCTGTGGTTTTTACCTTCCTTGTTCCAATCTTGCCTCATTGTTTTATGTCTCACGACACCAAAAGTCATTCACCTCTACATCTGTGCCGGTCAATCCATTTTCCACACAGGAGCCCGAATGCTGCTCTAAAAACATACTTCAAATCTCACTCTCCCTTGTTTAAAATCCATCAGCAGTGCCTGGCATGCAGAAAATAACATCTCCTTTCACTGTGTTCTACCACATTCTCAATAACCTGGCTTGCGCATGCCTCCACAAAGTCATTTCATGGCTTCTTTCCCTTTGCCTGGCAGCACCAGCTACTTCCTTCATAGTATACACAGCAGTTTGAACTTTAAGTTGTGTGGGTAGGGTGTGAATGAGTGGGTGTCTTCTCTACTATACTGCATACTCCACAGAAGCTGAGGTCATTTCTACTGAGTAAAACTTCCATCCATAGAGGGAAATCCTTTGCATTGTCTTTGCCATTGGGATAAAGTGGAGGCAAATCCTCTTCTCTAGTCCCTCGGTGTCCTTTGTGGATGCCATAAACTCTCTGAAACATCCACATGCAGTTTAGCCATGGGGGAGGGACCTGGCAGTCTTGATCCTTGATGGCTACTTTGTCCACCTACTGGTGTTTGTGGGACCCCACTCTCCTGTAATGATTGTCTACACAGTGACTTTCCTGTGGGAGTTAAGCATAAATCCCTTGTGTCCATTCTTGATCCCCCGGTGGGGTCAAGTTTGAAGGTCTGCAGGAACTTGATTCTTCCCAGTAGGAACCTCAAAGAGAAGCCAACATGTGAGGATAACCCTTTGCCACAGAGCCAGCAGGAACCCAGTTCAAAACATCCAGCAGCTGGGACTCTCAGATCTCTGATTTTACTTCTTGGTGGCTAGGTCAGTGTCCTTCTGTCACGAGGAGCCACAGTGAGTTGCTTGCAGGTAAAGCTTGGCCTGACAATGAATCAGATGAAACAATGTCCTTGTTCCTTAGAGAGAATGCATTTGTTCCTTGCGGAGTTGGGATGTGAAAAGCAAATGGATCCACTATCGATAAGCATCAACAGCTACTTCCCAGAGAAAGCAAGTGACCCTCATTAGACACTAGTGTTTCCCAGTTTGGCTGAGTGCGGGTCTTCTCAGAGCTCTCTGCAGGCTCGCCCAGCCCATGGAGTCTCCAGTGATCAAATCAAAGTCAAGGTTTTCCATGGGCTGGCTGTAGTTTTCTGGAAAAAGTGCTGGTATTCTCTGAGCCTCAGAGTCTGCATCACAATTGGGAGTGCCTATTCCCCTCTTTCCCTGACCTTAGAAGCCTATTGCAAAAAAAAAAAAAAAATGGCATGAGATAAAACAGGCAAAGGGTTCCATCCTCAGCAAGTGAGAAAGGGGCCGACCATCAGGAATGATTGTGGTCCTAATGCAGTGATTCTCAGCCTGTGGGTTATGACCCCTTTGTGGACTGAACAACCCTTTTATAGAGGTTGAATATAAGATATCCTCCATATCAGATATTTATACTATATACATACTAGTAGCAAAATTATAGTTACAAAGTAGCAATCAATAAAAGTCATTTTATGATTGGAGGTCACCAGAACATGAAGAACTGCATTAAAGGATTGCAGCATTAGGAAGGTTGAGAACCACTGCTCTCATGTTGTACTGGCTGGTTTTATGTGTCAACTTGACACAGGCTGGAGTTATCACAGAGAAAGGAGCTTCAGTTGGGGAAATGCCTCCATGAGATCCAGCTGTGGGGCATTTTCTCAGTTAGTGATCAAAGGGGTAGTGCCATCCCTGGGCTGGAAGTCTTGGATTCTATAAGAGAGCAGGCTGAGCAAGCCAGGAAAAGCAAGCCAATAAAAAACATCCCTCCATGGCCTCTGCATCAGCTCCTGCTTCCTGACCTGCTTGAGTTCCAGTCCTGACTTCCTTGTAATAAACAGCAATGTGGAAGTAAGCTCAATAAACCCTTTCCTCCCTAACTTGCTTCATGGTCATGATGTTTGTGCAGAAATAGAAACCCTAACTAAGACAAATTGGTACCAGAAGTGGGGTATTCCTGTGACAACCTGACCACGTTTTGGGGAGGACTGTGGAAGGACTTTGAAACTTTGAGCTAGAAGAGGCACTGTTTGTTAAGAACTCTGTAGAATGTCTGTGGGAGCTTAAAAGATCATGTTGAGAACAGTGCAGAGATGGAGGCCTGGCTTGTGAAATTTCAGAGGGAAGATTAAAGACTCTTATCAAGGCCATGTTGTTTTGATTGTGAAGATTCTGTGGTTCTGGTTAGCTGGGACTGAAGTATCAGCTGTGATTAACAAGATACCAGAACTACTAAAGTAAAAGCTTTACATTGCTGGGACTATTGATGCTGGTTAGCTGGAGCTAAGAAATTAGCAGTGATTTAAGAAGAGACCAGCATCATTGAGGTGACATCTTCTGGGGAGTGTTTTCTGAGAGCACAAAGAGGCTGTGTTCCAGAGATAGCCAAGGTTGTACCTTGTGCTGCAGTAGGACTTGGTAATGTGTAAGAGTCACCCAGGTGGTACTGATTTTGACAGCATGAAGGGGTCATGGAGAGCAGCTGAGGCTCGGCACAGTGAGAGGCCATGGAAGGCCATTGGTGAAGGTGCAGCCTCAGTTTGCAATTCATGGCCCAGGACTAAAGGTGTCATACAAAGGAGTTGAGGCTTGGCACCGTAAAGACAGTCTATGAGAGGCTACTGATAAAGCCTAGTGACAGCAGTGTTTTGAGAATGCCAATACCATACAGTGACCACCAAGGACAGCAACAGCAATGGAATACAGACATCTGGAGCCCAAAAGATAAAAATGTGTGCTACAAAGGGCAGAGCTAGAGAAGTGACCAAAGCCCTTAGAGGAGCCCAAAAGATAGTGAGTTGGATCCCAGACATTGGTTTTGCTTTTGATTGTGACTGTGCCCTGATATTACCCCTCTTGAAGAAAAAATGTATTTTAGTGGAGCCCACAGTTAAGAGACCTTGAATTTTAAAAGATATTGGACATTTTAAATTGATTAAACTTTTACTATATAAAGACTGTGAGACTTTAAATCTTGGAGATGAATAAAAACATAAGAATTGAGGCTTAATAGTGATGTGTTTGTGTGTCAAGTTGACAAAGGGTCAATTGTACTGGCTAGTTTTGTGTGTCAACTTGACACAGGCTGGAGTTATCACAGAGAAAGGAGCTTC
>JADRCD010188918.1:3920-64884 GCA_019843815.1 Montemys delectorum | reverse complement strand
CTCTCTCTCTCTCTCTCTGTGTGTGTGTGTGTGTGTGTGTGTGGTGCATGTCTGCCTGCCTGCCTGCCTGCCTGTCTGTCTGTCTGTCTGTACTTGGGGGGGGGGGTCAGAGTCTTCAGATCCCCCTGAAGTTGACTTGAGACATGAGGAGTCTGACTTGTAAAACAGCAGCCATCATTCTTAACTGCCGAGCCATCTCTCCAGCCCCAAAGCTCTGTAAGTTTTCTTTTCTTTCCTTTCTTTTTTCTGTTTTTTTTGGGGGGGGGTTGGTTTTTTGGTTTACTTGTTTGTTCATTTGTGGATTTTTTTTTTTTTTGAGACTGGGTTTCTCTGTGTATAGTCCTGGCTGTCCTGGAACTAACTCTCTCTCTGTCTCTCTGTCTCTGTCTCTGTCTCTGTCTGTCTCTGTCTCTCTCTCTGTCTGTCTCTGTCTCTGTTTCTGTCTCTCTCTGTCTCTCTCTGTCTCTGTCTCTCTCTCTGTCTCTCTGTCTCTCTGTCTCTCTCTGTCTCTCTGTCTCTCTGTCTCTCTGTCTCTCTCTCTCTCTCTCTCTCTCTCTCTCTCTCTCTCTCTCTCTTTCTCTCTCTGTCTCGACCAGGCTGTCACGGAATTCACAGAGATCACCTGCCTCTGCCTCCAGAGTGCTGAGATTAAAGAGGCTCACCCCACTGCCTCAAGGCTCTTCGAAGAGTGCTGTTATTCTTGTTTGCAGTTATCTAGTCATTTAATGGAGGGCTGAGTTCATTTAGGGTCCTGTTTTGAAGATACAGTCCATTATAACCAAGAAGGCACGAGGGCAGGAGCCTGAAGCGGCCAGTCACATTGCATCCACAGTCAGGAAGCAGAGGACAGCAATCCATCCTCCCGAGTTATAGACAGCACGACTGAGGCACACAGGAGAGAATGGAACATGGCATCCTGCTGCTACAACTCTGTAAAAGAAAGAAGGGTGTGCCCTAAAATGATGAAAGCCGTCCAAGGAGGAGGTCCTAGCAGGTCCTTGTCCATGAAACTTCCATGGCTGATGCCCTGCTGCTGACATATGTCACGGTGTCTCTGGTTTAGCTTCCTCACAGCCACGTGGCTTTAAGATCGTGTGATTAGCCATGCAGGGGCTAATAATACTTATGGAAGAGGAACAGAAGGAAGGTGTTAGAGGAAAGGAAGGTACTTTCTAAAGTAAGCACGTACAGATAACTCTCCAGCTCTCTTACCTGGACAATTCAGTGGGATTTCTTGTTCTTGTTATTAGATTTATTTTAGACAGGATCTTGTTTTGTTGCCCTGGCCTGAGGCTCCTTACACAGACCAGGCAACAATCCTCCTGCCTCTGCCTCTGCTTCTGCCTCTAAAATGTAGAGATTCCAGCTGTGCCCACTCATTAGGGATGTAGACAATTAAGCTAGTGTAAGTAACACACTTTTAGTCTGTGGGCTGACAGTCATGACATGGAATCACTGGGAGCTATGGGTTTAGTGCTTACAGCGCCTAAGCTGTGGCTTCTTCACTCCCTGGGGAACAAATATTTCCATTTTGTAAATATTTGTCTGTCAGAAACCCAGCTACAAAGAACACCTGAAGAATGTTAGTTCGGGGAAACCCTTCTGGTTTTTGTGTAAACTAATGCTGGAAGACGTAGATAGTGCTGAGAAGGCTAATGGCTTGCCCTCCGGATGCCCCTGAGGACATTCTACAATGTCTGGGCCTCTAGAGGTACGGCACTGGCTTCTCTGTAACCTTACCAGGCCCTGTAACTCAGAGCAAGGGCTCTTTTACTATCTACTACTTGGCCCCTTCTACTAGCTGTAAGCAGGCACCATGGATTGCCAGCCTGCCAGAGAGACACTTGTTAGCAAGAGATTAAGGGAGGTTATCTGCTTCTCCTGAGGCTATGAGGTAAGCAGAAAATGAGGTCGCTTCTCAGGTTTGGCCGCTAATAGGCTGGCTCCTAAGCCTCCTCTGGTGTTCTGTGGGGTCAGAGGACTGTGCTGGCACTAATCATTTGTCAATTTGGGGTATAGTAGAGATTTTATTCAGGACACCCTGAAAGGAGCCAGAGCCAAAGAAGACAGCTAGACAGGCGGGACTCTCTTCCTGGAGTTCTCAGTGAATCCCACCAGCCATGGTCTGTACCAAGAGACTCGGGTTCCCAGATAGGAAAGGCGGGAGGCCAAGAAATAGCGTCACACTTAACAAATGGGATCGCACAGCACAGCATAGGAGCTGAGCACACTCAGGAGTTGGACGCTGGGGAGTTTGACTGCCTCCTCCCCAACCCTGGGCAGACTTTCTTTGCTGTGATCATTCCCCATGAATCATCATCCCTAGAAAAAGAAGGGGGCAATGGAGGATGAATAACGAATCTCCCAAATGGCCTTTTGTGTCTCTGCATGGAGAGTTTTCAAAATAACTTGATTTGAGATTTCTGATGTACAGCATAGAATTTTGGAATCACAGAGGACCATATAGGAAAAAAAAAATCAAGGCTTGTGGATTCATGGGAATACTGGAAAAGATGATAACCAGGCATGAGTCTCTACTATGCTGCTGAAAAAAGTCCTGATTTTACTGGTATGAAAGGCTTTCCTTGCATCAGGCCCTGAATCCAGAGATGTTCTCTGCGGACGAGAGAGGGAAGACATGAGCTGGTGACACCTGCCTCAGGCCACACCCAGGGGGATGCTAGACACACCGGCTGGTACTGGCTATGATGACAGAATCTACCCTCTCAACCATTCTACTCATTGTGTGGGCCTGAACGGATAAGACTTCTCTAGGTTTCGTTCTCTATGATTGGCACGGGTTGAAACACTCTTAGCACTCTGCGTTTCCTGACTAAGCCCATGATTTTACAAGTCAAGAGAGTGAGGGACAGAGTGTTAGTTATCTGCCCCAAGTCACCACGATGCTAATGATAGAATTAGCATAGGAGGCAGGGCCAATGATCCGTGACCCCTGTCCTCAGACAGGACCTCTTTCCCTCCTCTCTTCCCCTGCCAGGTGTTTCTAGAGCAGGACTATTCAACCTGTGGGTCACAACCTCTTTGGAAGTTGCATACAGATATCATGCATAGCAGATATTTACAGTATGATTTGTAACAGAAGCAAAATTAGTTACAAAGTAGCAACAAAATAATCTTATGGTTGGAGGTCACCACAGCATGAGGAACTGTATTAAAGGGTTGCGGCAGTAGGAAAAGCCACTGTCTTAGAGGACTCTAATGTCTTCCCTTGGAGTCCTGTTCAGTGTTTTCAGATAGGTTGGGGCTGTTGGTATTGAATGTGGTTAATCATAACACGAAGGATGAGTTTAATAAGCCGGTGGCATTTGTCTAAGTATCCACAACCTGTCTGGATACTGTTAACCTCTTCCATGTCATGAATAGTGGCATAAAATGAGCTTAGGGTAGGCCTGCTATGGCATTCATACACTCCCCTTGGTGATGTTTCTAGTTGTTTGTCTTCTATGATGGCTACTTTGTGTCAGTTTGACATTCGCTTAGGTTACCTGGGAAGAAGAAATTTTCAGTTGAGAAAATGCCTGCGTCAGATTAGCCTGTACGCAAAACTGTGGGGCCTTTAAATGATTAATGGTTGACTTGGGGTGGGAGGTGCCCAGGCAATTGTGGGCCATGCCACCTCTGGGCAGGTGGTCCTGGGTTGTATGAGCAAGAATGTCAAGCAAGCCATGAAGAGCAAGCCACAAAGCGGTGTTCCTCTGTGATCTGCTTCCATTCCTTTCTCCAGGATTCTGCCTTGAGTTCTTGCACTGACTTTCTTCTAAGACAGAATGGAAACTGAAAGCCCAATAAATTCTTTCCTCCCAAGGTTGCTTTTGGTTGTAATTTCTATCACAGCAACAGAAAGAAAACTAGGACATCTTGCCTAAGCACATCTGCCACCTCCACTGTGTCTAGAGGCTGCTCATTAACTAGTGTGCAGCCTGGGGTAGGTAATGAGCATGCCCGAGTGGCAAGGTGTGACAAGGTCCCAGCTGTGCTCACTGATTGGTGTTCGCCACCTTTGCCAGAATCCCCATCCCAGTCATGCCTACTGAAGAAGAGATTGGAAGGGGTGATGTGTCAATAGTGTCATTGGTGTGTATCTGGGGTGAGAACAAGGGCCTGCGGATGAGGCATTGCTCTATTCATGACAGCGCTCTGCCTGTATGCATGTGTGAGAATCAATGTGTGGCTCTGACACCAAAGGAGCTCACACCTACCAGTGAGTGGAAAATTAGTTTTGGCAGGTGAGGAACTGGGTGACAGGTGAGGAAGCCAGCGGGGTGTCACTGCTGTCCTCCTCCTCCTCTTACTGATTGCTGGGGTTGCTACCAATATCTTCCCACCTCCCCTCCTGCCCTTAATTACAATTAGATTAAGTGGAAATGACGTGGAAGGGCTCGGGCGTGCAGGCAGCTGATAGGAGGAGGCTGGAGTGGAATCCTGATCTTTGGAAGCTAGCCATGTGTTTTGCAAATAGGCTGCATGAGGCCATTTGGGAACTGGCATTTTCTTGATGGCCCACTAGGCAAGCCATATAGTTTAGGTTCTAGTGAGTGGGAGAAAAGGCTAATCTCTAGGGGCTAAATCCTAGGAAATTCTGCCATATGGTACAAAACTAGAGGCAGTGTGTGCCAGGACTAGGAAACAAGAAACCCAGGTTCCTGGACTGACTGTAGGTCAGCCCTGCAGTCTTTACTGCCTCAGTTTCTCTAGCAGCAAAGTGAAGCTGGCAATCATACTACGGCTCACCTGCCATGGAGGTAAAGTACGTGAAGGCCCTTTGAAATGTCAAAAAGAAATGTTCTAACTGTGCATACGGCCTCAGTGCCAGGGGAATTTGCCAAGCCTCCTGGGAGGCAGCCGTCTGCCTCTGCATCAGTTTCCACAGCCTGTGCTCAGACAGGTCCTTAAGCATCAGGCATCTATAAATCCCATCACCTCACTCCAGTCAGCAAATAAGGGAAAGGGCAGGCGGATGCTCTGCCTCTGTCTGATCTTCTTACCAGTGCCCGCCCTGCCCCGCCCCACCAGAGGCGATGAGCCTGCTGCCCCCCTCCTCTTCTCTGAGCCTGTCAGTTTAATTTAACAAGGTTGCAAGAGAAGGTTGATTTAATCAAACCAGTTGCTGCATCCCTCTTAGAGATCCCTCAGTGTCACCACTGAGGCTCAGATTAGACAGTGGCAATGATTTCCTTTCTGGTCATTGCCTTCCCCTCCCTCCCTTTCCCTGGAGGGAGCCAGGGGGCAGACCAATCTGCTGGGACCTAAGAATAGATGCAGGAGGATCAGAGGAGGCAACCGGGCTCTGGCCCCAGAAAGCCCCTCTCAGCGCCTTACATGGCCTTGTTTAAGGCTGAGCAACAACCCAGAGGGTGGGGAGAGAACAAAATGTGAGGAGAGCTGCTTTGCAAAGGCTCGGGGCTGCCTGAGGACAGAGCTATGCTCTCTCTGACGGAAAATAGCAGGCAAACTGGAGTGGAAGGGTGGATAGGTGGTGGACACCAGCATTTGTGTCCAGGTTCTCGGCCCAGATTCTGAGATATTTGGGGGTGGAAGACAACGACAGTAGCAAGATGAGGCTCCATCCAGCCTGGTTTCTGGTGCTCTGTTCTTGGCAAGAAAGCAGGAGCCCTACTTGAGCTAGGGCTTCCAGGAATACTGAAGTCTGAAGTAACTGGTCATGGTGTGTGTGTGTGTGTGTGTGTGTGTGTATGCTGATTGCAGTGGTGGTAGTGGCTGGAGGGCAAGGCAAAGGAGGAGGGAAAGTTGTCTCTGCTACAGAAAGTTTAGAATTTCAAAATAAATCTTTCATGACCTGTGACCCTTGCATTTCTCTCTCTTTCTAGGCTATAGGTGCTAAGCACCCCCGCCCCCAGCAGCTCACAGAAGAAAAACAAAGGGCTTGAGAGGATCCTTCACTGAGGGTGGTGAAGTCCCTTCGATTTTCCTCATTTGTGTCATATTCTTCCATTGACCCAGCAACTGACAGGTGCACCCGTCTCTAGGCCCCTTCCAGGTTCGTCTCTGAGCCATTTATCTCTCACTCAGATATCTGGCAGACCTCACAATGCATAGGAGACAAATATGATCTGCAGAAACCGTTCCTGACAGCTCCAAAGAGAATCCCTTCCAATGCATATTCTATTGAGCGCATCTCATAGTGGCTGACAGCCGCTTTATCAATTAAATTCCACATCCCAGTCTTTCGAGACACCACAAATCTCCCTACCTAATAAATCATAGGCCCCCCAGTTATTGTTAAATGTCCCATCAGTCTCTAATAAACTCCCTGCCAAAAGGGACAGGTTATTTATTATGCTGCTTGGACAAGAATGAATTGGGCCCCTTTCTTGGAAGAAGAGCAAACATTCCGCCTTCCTCTCTAAAGACTGGGGCAGTGGTGTTAAATGGGGCAATCAATCAACTCAGGCCTTGAGCAGAGGTGAATCTGGTACATGCACATGTGGTATATGTGGGAGGATTGCCTAGAGCTTTAATCCCAAAGCCAGCCATGCTAATTCCCATAGCCAGAGGTGGCTATTCAAAATGTTGGGGCTTAGACCTTTGGGGTCTATCACCCATCCCCAGCTCCATGCTGAGGAAGGACTGAAGATGCCATCCATGTGGCCGTGGGGCACTTGTGAAAAAGCTTATTCTCCATATTAGGAAATGACATCCAGGACTGAACTGGGTCATAAAACATTTTGTGTCTAGAGGGCACATGATGTTTTTCTGCGGTAAAGTTATGTTCCTCTACTGCACATGAACTGAAGAATAAGACAGAAAAAAAGATAGAGAAGTCTGGGGAAAGGATAGAAAGCCCTGCCTTGAGGTTCAGGGTAAGCAGCACACAGACAGTGCTGGGCCTTGGGAAGGAAGACCTAGGAGCCAGCAGGTATGCATGTCAAGTGCAAAGTGGCCTGGCTGTCATCTGCCTCCACAGATACAGAGCTCAGTGATGCACCCAGACCTGCAAATTAAGTTCTAACCCCTCCAGTTTTCTGTGAGTCAAGTTCCATTTTCATTTCCAACTGTGTTTCTCTTCACTGTTACGTAACACTACCCTCTTTAGATGGGCATGACACGCTCACTTTATATTCCTTGTGGTGACAAACAAGGCATTCCATAAGATAGAGCCGAAACATCCCTTCCAGCCTCATTTCCTGGAACTGCTGCCAGCCCAGCCTCCGTTCACACTGAAGGACTCACCTTCCTTAAGTTACTGAAGCTCTTCATGTTTCCACACCCCTACACAGACTGTTCCACTACCCAGAATAGCTTCCTGCCTGCCTGAGCTCTCCTGCCACCCCCACTGCCTGAGGAGGAGTTGGGGGGGGGGAGGAGAAGCTTCATCCCCCAGGAGAAGTAGAGAATATCAGCCCTACCTGTCAGGGACACCAGCTTCAGCTCCAGGTACTGATGCCACCCCCTCAGTGCTGGGCTCAGGGAATGGGGTCAAGCGCATGTTTTCCTCAGAGCTTCCTGTATCCTTTAAAGCACTTGGACTTGGTGTGAGGGTGAGAAGGGATGGAGGAACAAGAAAGTCGCTGCTCTCTGAATACCCAAGGCTGTCTCCCTCAGCTTCTTAGAACTTCTCACTCCCACATGACAGGCACACTTTGAGCAACGGAGGACCTGAAAATGTCAGTTGGCGCATATGATTTCACACCAACTTGTGCTACCTGCATGCTTCATGCTTGATTTTTGTCCCCAGCTGGGCTGCCAGCTCTTTTAGGACAGGCAGAAGTCAGAGTCTGGGCTTTGCTGCTAGGCAGATCGAAGCTTAAGCTCTGGGACCCTGAAGAGGTTCTTTGCTCTTCTGAGGAGTTACCAGAGGGCACTAAGTAGCTCCTTCCCACTGCATTAAAAGTCTCTATGGGTTAAGCCTGGCCCTCAACTCACCTGGCCCTTTACCTCCTTAAAGCTCATTCTGTTATAGTTTGAATGTGAAATGCCCCCAACAGGCTCCTGTATTTGAGCACTTGGTTCCCAGCTTGTGATGCAGTTTTGGGGGAGGTGGGAGACTTGAGGAAGGGATGTGGGATGCTGAGAATGGACCTAGAAGATTTTGGCTCAGTATTCCTTCTGGTCCTGCTGTGTGCTTTCTGGTTTGCTGAGATGTGAACAAATAGTGCAGCAAAAGGTCCTGGTGCCCCAGACAAAGCTTCTCCAAGTACTCCAGATGCCACACCTTCCAGGTCAGGACAGACAGCACCCTCTGGATTTATGCAGTAAATACATCTCAGCTCATTGAAATTGCTTCTGTCCCATGTTTTGTCCCAGCAATGAGAAAAGCAACTAATACTTTTCCTCATTCTCATTCTAAGATATTCTAGAATGTGCTATGGGGTCTGGAGAGATGGCTCAGTGGTTTAAAACACCGACTGCTCTTATTGAAGAACACAGGTTCAGTTCCCAGAATCCAAATGGCAGCTCAACACTGTCTGTGACTCCAGTTCTGGGGGATCTGACACCCCTTTCTGGCTTCCTTGGGCACCAGGAACACAAATGATGCAGATACTCACACAGGCAAAACACCCATTCACACACACCTCCACCCCACCCCATATATACATGCTAAAATGAAAATTAAAAGAAGTGTGCTGTGGTCTTTGGAATCTTAAGGCCTCCGGTTTCTCCTTCTGTGACAAGATCAACAGCTTCTGTTCATTCTCTGGAGTTTTCTAAGATTTCACAGACTCTGGGAAGATGTGGGAAACTCCCAGTTGCCTGCCTCCTTCTGTAGTAATAGAATCCTTTCTAACCTGCAGTTAGATGGGCATGGATTGTTGAGGAAAAATATGTATATCTCTCATGGGCCCAGCAAGATGTCTCTGTGGGCAAAGCCCTTGCTGCCAAGTCTGATGATCTGAATTCAATTTCCAGGTCCCACATGATGGAGGGAAAGAAGTGATTCCTACAGGTATCATCCCCAGACTTCTTTGAAGCCAAGAAGAATCCTTAGGATCAGTTCTGGTCAATGAAATGCTGCATAGGAGTGTAGTAGCTTTTTGAGACACTCCTTTTTAAAAAGAGGGCTTTCTGGGGCTGGAGAGATGATGGCTCAGCAGTTAAGAGCACCGTCCTTTTAGAGGCCCTGGATTCGATTCCCAGTACTACATGGTGACTCACAGCCAATATATGCCCATTATTCCAGGACAGTTGTCACATATGTGGTGCATTCAAACATACATGTAAGCACAACACTCAGCATAAAACAAAATAAATAAATGTAAAGGGAGGGGCACCCGCCATAATGACCTCTTCTCTTTCTAGTGTGGCCCTCCCTTCACCCTAATGTCTGGAATGCAGATGTGATGGTTGGAGCAAGAGCAATCGTTTGGCTAGCAGGATAGAAGCCTGGGTGCACATGAGCTTTGTGGACTCCTGCTACCATGTCACATTTACCCAGGACTTATTCATTAGGGAGGAATGAACTTCCCAAGGACCAATGTTTCTAACATGGTCTCACTTTCAGTTAGTCCTAATTTTGACCCCTCTGTCTTCCCTAACTCTCCACACTTGGGTTAGCTCTATAGTACCCTGTACTTTCAATGGAAAGGCCACTTGTTTGCCCTTGAGGTCATTGTTTTGTTCTGTAAATTTTCCACCTTCAGCGTTTGCTAACTTTGTAGGGAGTGTTCAAGGATTTGTATGGATGAATGAAAAACTAAGCGTGGATTAATCCGAATATATTGCTTACCACATTCCCTCAATGATCCTTAAATGCAGGGGCAGCCTCAACACCGGTCTTCTTAATCGTTTGATGAGAGAGATCCTTTTAGCCTCTCCCTTGGCTTAGAAGTAATTGCCTTAAATCTTCATACCCATCCTGGGCCCGAGTCTCACTCTTACTCTCTTACTTCTTCAGCTTACTGATGTCTCTCCCTTTTGGGGTTTCTAGAGAGTCTTTACTGGCATGGCATGAACAAAAGTACCAGAGACATTAAGGATTTAGGTCTGGTTGGAGGAGGTAGGTAAGCTTCAATGCCGTGAAGTAGGCTGAATCGTTAGTGAGATCCTGCCAGAGGCGAGGAGGTTGAGACAATCTACCTAATGACTGCAAGTGCCACCCTCGCATCTCATCTGCTTATCAAACTATTGATTACCTGTGTGCTTTACCTTAGAGCGCCCATTGCTGCTAATCTCAACTCCTGAGGGATTTTTTTGGTTTTTTTTTTAAATATAATACAGTTTAACCCAAATAACAGAATTGCAATATTTACACCTGTAAAACATCATGAAGAACAAATGTACTACCAGAATGTCTATAAAAGTGTAAAGTGGTATTGTTTCTGGAAAAAAATAGTCTCTTGGGGAAGAGGGGAGAGCCAGGTCCTTGGATGGTGATTGGCATGAGTTTCACAGAACTATTGCTAAATGTACAAGGTCCATCAGAGAATTCTCAGCAGGAAGGTGGCAGCCACTCAGTATTTCCGAGGTCTACCAAAAGCCTGAGGCTGGTGCTGGGATAGAGAGCTTAGGGTGACACAATTCCTGGAGAAGTTGATAGTTTATTGTGAGACAGAGAAATGTAAACAATTTGAGTACAGGACTGGGGCTGTTTCCAATGTAAAGTCTGAGGTAGAGTTTAAAGGGCACCAGGAGCAGCATCTGAAGTTGGACCAAAACAACCTAAGACGTTTTTGGAAAAGTCTCCCATCTTTTGGTCTCTCCATTGATCTCCACTCCTTGCATGGAGCACAGCCAGGATTTTCACACTGTGAGTGTTATTTGTCCCAAATCTATTGTAGGCCTAGTAATCCTTGGGCCTGCTTGGAGAAGAGCCTGCACCTTCCCTACCTTCATGATGACAGATCCCTGTGACTTGGGAAGGCTGGGCATTTTGCCTGGCTTTTGAAGACTTCTCCCAGTACCTTGTTGTCTCTGAGCCATTGCTGGGCACAGTCCTATGCAGTCCATTTCTTCTGCTGGGAGTCATCGTTGTCCCAGACTCTGTTCTGTTTTGCCAAGTCACATTCTTTCTGTAGCCGAGGGGGTGATTTCAGAGCTCCTGTAAATCTCAGAATGATGCTTAGGGCAGAGGGTCCTAGGCATCTCCCTTATCTTTTCAGTTTTCTACCTTCTGTTTTAACTAAAATAGAATTATGTCATTTCCCCAGTTCCTTTTTTTTTTTGCTTTTTTGAGACAGGGTTTCTCTGTGTAAGCTCTAGTTGTCCTGGGACTCACTCTGTAGACCAGGCTGGACTCAAACTCAGAAATCTGCCTGCCTCTGCCTTCCAAGTGCTGGGCTTAAAGGCATGCACCACCACCGCCCGGCCCTTTTTTACCTTCTAACTCCTCCCAAGTTCTCTCCCTCAAACTCCTCCACACCTCCCACTCTCAAATTGATAGCTTCCTTTTACTGTTACACACACACACACACACACACACACACACACACACACACATATATGTGTATACAAATATATAAGTGTAGCTTGCTGAGTCTGTACTTGTTTGTATATGGTTTCAGGGTTGACTACTTTGTATTAGATAACCAATATAGGAGCTCATCTCTGGGAGAGGTTCATTCCCCACTCCAGCTGTCCTTTTTCTGTGTTAGATTTACTGATATTGGCATTGTTCTGGTCTTGTTTATGTAGTCATTTCTAGGGGATACTATTTCACAGTGGACTTCTTGGTATTCTGGCTCTTATAATCTTTCTGCTGCTTCTGTCATGTTCCCTGATCCACAAATGCAGGAGCTGTGCTGTAGATGTTTCCACTGGGGCTGGGCTGATCCACTGATCTCTGCTTTGTGTCCAGTTGTGGTTTCCCATGATGGACTCTATTTGCTCCTCCTCCTCCTCTTCTTCTTCTTTTTAATAGAGTTTCTCTGTGTAGCCCTGGCTGTCCTGGAACTTGCTCTGTAGACATGCTGACCTTGAACTCAGAGATCTCCCTGCCTCTGCCTCCTGAATGCTAGGATTAAAGGCATGTATCACCATCATCTTGCTACGAGAAGCTTCTTTAATAAAGCTACACTTGCCTAGGAGTTTAAGAATAATATTTAGAAATGTAGTTAGGAATTATGCTGGTCTAGCAAAGGGGTGTTAGAAGGTTCTCTTTTAAGATCCATGACCTCACTAGCCCCAGCAAGTCAGGCTAGGTTTCTAGTACCAGGTGTGGTTCTGCTCCTCTTGAGTGGGTCTTCAGTCCAGTCAGAGAGCTGTGAGTTACCATAGTGATGTGAGTGCCACTACTGTGTCATTATGGATGTCTTGCCATAATGCTGTTGTCACTCATAGGTACGTCAGATGGCTGTCTTACGTTCTTAACTGTAAAATGGAGACGATAGTATCCATCTCTTGAAGTTGTGAGCTCCTCACGGAATATGAGTTTAATAAACGCTAGCTGTCACATCATCATCATCATGTCCATCTCATTTATCCCCATCAGAATCATCCTCCACCAACATCAACCACACTGTCATCTCCTTTCTTTCTTACTTTCACTGTTCTATTTGCTTTGCTTCTCTGTCTGCAGAGCATCCCACTAGAAGAACTTCATGGCTCATGTTTATAGGACCCCATTTCTCTGCTTTTCTCTTTGGGATTGTGATTCTGAAGCCCAGGGCACAGATTGGAATACCTGAAGACACAGCAATGATCTTTTAAAAGATGTTATTTGTTGCTTACTACCCCACTATAACTTTATCCTTTCTCTTACCTTAAAAAAGCTTGTTTCTAATGATTCTATAAACATAAGTGGGAAAATATCTTGAAAAGAGAAATGTAATGGTTAGTATTTCCTGTCCACTTGACAGGATCTAGAGTTACCTGGAGATGGGTCTTGGACCAGGCCCTGGGTGATCATCTCTGATCAATTAGGTTAATTGATATGGGAAGACATCTTAATGTGGGCAGTACCACTCTCTGGCAGAGGATCCTGGCATATATAAAGCGAAGAAAGCCAACACCACACTAGCCACCATTTACTGTTCTCTGCTTCCTGAAAGTGGATGTAATGTGAACAGTTGCTCTAAGTCCCTACTGCCTTGACTTTTCCACCATAATGGACTGTATCGTGAATCATGGTCCAGAAAACCAAAACCAAAACCCTTTTCCCTAAAGTTGCTTTTGTCACAGCAACAGGAAAAGAAACTAAGAGAGGAAGGAAGAGGTGAGGAATGAGTTTTACTCTTTACCTGGGAATGTGGTTAAACACTAGTCAAGTGTTTGCCTAGTATGCCAACATCATGGGTTCAACTCTTAGGAAAAAGAAAGATAAAGGAAGTCATTTCCATGCCTCTGAGGTTTGTGGTCTGGACACAGGGAAGCCAACCTAGAAGGGTTTTGCAATAGTTAGGCTGACCAGAAGACCAAAGGTAGATACCATGGAGATTGAAAGGAGTGGATGAAACATTTGGAGACAAAATTATTTGCCAGTAATTTGTTAGAAAGAGGGTGAGGGCAAAGCTAAAAGGAATTCTAGGATTTGTCATTTGTGTGGATTAGGTGGGTGAAAGCTGTGGGCAACTAAGAGGAAGCTTCAGGTCTTTAGTTCTTCCTTCATGCAGATAGTGGATGCTTGCTAAATGCTTTGTTAACTTCTCAGCAAACATCTGTCTTAGATAGGGTTTCCATTGCTGTAAAGAGACACCATGACCAAGGGAATTCTTTTAAAGGGCATTTATTTGGGTTGGTTTACAGGTTCTGAGGCTCAATCCATCATCATCAATGAGAAAAGTAATAAAGATATGTTTAAACTTGGAAGCACGACTAAAGCTTTTGTTCTAAGAGCTCTTTCAAAAACAATATTGTTAAGTGTCAGATTATGTTTCTCCTACCGGAGACAGAAGGGAACAAATCAGATAGCTTTCTGTCTTTGTGGAAAGTGGGGGAGACAGTAAACATTTTAGATAGTTGTATCATGAAGAAACTGACCAGGGATGGTGGCACACACCTGTCATCCCAGTATTTGAAAAGTTGAGCCAGGAGGATTTCCAACTTGAGGCCAGCCTGAGCAGCATAGGTAGACTCTGATTAAGAAAATAAACAAACAACCCCAACTAACTAAGCTAAGCTAACCAAAAAATCAAACACGGGGATAGTGGTGGGAAATAATGGGAAAGGCCAGGAAGCAGTGAGGATGGAAGCGACTTAAGATTTCAAGAAAGGCCTCTTTGAAAGGGTGACCCACGAGCTGGCCTAGAGGAAGGGAAAGTGGTGTGCTAGCTGCCCACCCGAGAACGGGAGGAAGGGCAACACACAAAAGATCCGTTGAACCCGAGACGTCGATTAGCCTAGGGTTCCGAGAGAGCGATCAAGCCAGAGCCTAGGAGTTGGCATCCAGCTCAGACTTCCACTTAAAGACTCGGGAGACTCCCGTCGCGCGCCCCGGGCGCCGACGTGACCGGGCTGCGCTCGCGCTAAAAGCCCCGCTACGCCAGGTTCCCGGGCGCTGTCTGCGAGCACGAAGGGACCGAGGGACAAGGGTCCGGAGAGCGAAGGCTTCGGCGTGGCTGCAGCCCGGCTCGACCGAGGGAGCCGACCCCAGCCGGGGCGGCGACCGACTCGCGCGCTGCGTCACAAAGCGCGCCGTGGGCGCTCGAGGCTGGAGCAGCGCCGCGCGGCCGGACCCTCAGAGCCGCGGGAGGCGGGCGGCGGGCGGCGCCCACCGAGGGCACGCGACGCCCTCTGCAGGCCGCAGGCGGCAACACACCGGTAGCCTAATCTTCCCTCGCTCTTCCCGCCTCTTCCCCCAGGCTCCGAGTCAGCCTCCGACTTCCGTTCTTCCCCTCCACTTCCAGGTGTGTCCGTGTCTCCTCGGGAGGGAAACTGCCAATAAAGTTTTTCTCCTTCTCGCTCCCAGGAGCCCCGCCTCAACTCCAAATATCGCGAGACCTGGAGGCGCGGCTACCATGGCGGCGGCGGCGTTTGAAGCCCCAGCGGCCTTGACCACCTCCGAGTCCGCTATGGCTGCGGAGCGTGCGGCCGCGCCGGTCCAGGCTGCGGAGCCGACTCCGGCCTCCCCGTGGAACCTGCGGACCGCTCACGACGTCGGCGGGCCGCGCACACGTACGGGGGACGTGGTGCTGGCGGAGCCGGCGGACTTCGAGTCGCTGCTGCTGTCGCGGCCGGTGCTGGAGGGGCTGCGGGCGGCCGGCTTCGAGAGACCCTCTCCCGTGCAGCTCAAGGCCATCCCTCTGGGGCGCTGCGGGCTCGGTGAGGACCAGGGCGGGCCGGGGGGCGCGGGGGAGCCGGGGAACGGGGCGGCGGGGGGCGGACGCGGAGCTCCGCGCCATTGCGGGGCTGAGCCAGGCTCTAGGCGCGCCATTGGATTTGAAGGTAAGACTTCCTAGCATGGAGTCTAAGTTGGAGAAGGTCAGCGGTAGAGAGAGATTCAGGGGGTAGGGGGCTGGAGAGGTAGGTCGGTGGTTAAGAGACGGAGGTCTCAAGCACGCCTCCTGCGCGTTTGAGAGACAACTGAAAATAAAGGTGGCAACTAGGTGTTGCATGGAGAGATCCTGTTCATTCTCTTTAACCGCGTTTGGTATCTGGTATCTGGTGGCGTCAGTGAATCTAGGTAATGATTATTTATATATATATGTATATATGTATATATACATATATATATGTGTGTGTGTGTATGTGTGTATGTGTATATATGTGTATGTCATAAATTATTATATAATCATTCTTTTTCCTCCTCAGATTTAATTGTTCAAGCTAAGTCTGGCACTGGAAAAACTTGTGTATTCTCCACCATTGCCCTGGACTCTCTTATTCTTGAAAACTATAGTACTCAGGTGAGTTAAACTCAGGATCCAGAAGGGTGTGTGTGGCTCGTGGACTCTATTGAGAGCTATGAAAAAACGAGTGACTCCTCCAGATAGTGAATGTTTGATGAAGGGGCACCAAAGCACATGAAAGGTACAGAAGTAAACTAGAGGGTGAGTTGTAAAACATCGGTGAGTTGTGGCCAAGAATGTCGTAAGTATTTTTACATTTGGAGTTTTCTGTTGTAAGTACAGCTTGACCATTTGTCAGTTGGAATCATACAGTTAAAAGTCCGTTTACTTTCTGACTAGATTGGGGTTAGACGTAGAAGGTAGAGTTCTGGATTATATACAGTGTAGGCTATGGCAGAAATTTCAGGTGGTTCTTAAAGCCTTGTGTATGTGTTGTATTGATCTCTCATTTTCTACGTTGCCTCGGAATGGTTTTAAGATTGTCCTACTCAACTTAGATTTGGGTTTGGGGGATCATTCTTTAAAAAGCTTTGTTTAGCCAGTGTCACATATGACTACTATACTAGTATTCATACTAGTGTAGGCACTATACTCTAGGCACTGAGGATTAAACAATGAATTAGATGTGACCCTAATGCCGTCCCAGCAGTTGGGAGGCAGAGGCAGGCAGATCTACAGAGAGTTCAAGGACAGCTAGAGCTACATAGAGAAACTGTCTCGAAACAACAACAGAGAGTACATGGGTCCTTTTGCTGTTCTTCGTGTATATCTTACTACTTTTGAATTTGCCTTTTCTTTTCCTGAAGCATTTGTGTGTCCCACAGCTAGCTCTGTGCTATATAGTTAGGTTTCTTCTCAAATGTTACTTCCTTATGGGGCTCTTAAAATATTTGTTTGAGGTAGGCACACTCGGAATAGTCATAGCTGGCCTGAAACCTGGACCAATCTTCAACTTGAGGCAATCCTATTTCAGCTTCCAGGGCAGTAGAATCACTTGTGTATGCCAACACTCTCCATTCAGAAGGGCTTTCTGATTACCTCATTTAAAACAACTTGC
Organism: Montemys delectorum; assembly: GCA_019843815.1. Taxonomy (NCBI): domain Eukaryota; kingdom Metazoa; phylum Chordata; class Mammalia; order Rodentia; family Muridae; genus Montemys; species Montemys delectorum. The sequence goes on along the minus strand of JADRCD010188918.1, from coordinate 48,126 downwards.
CTAGGGGTTGAAGAGATGACTCAGCGGTTAAGAGCACTGACTGCTCTTCTGGAGGTCCTGAGTTCAAATCCCAGCAACCACATGGTGGCTCACAACCATCTGTAATGAGATCGAATGCCCTCTTCTGGTGTGTCTGAAGACAGCTAAAGTGTACTTAACGTATAATAAATAAATCTTTAAAAAAAAAAAAAAAAAAAAAAGCTCAGTGGTTAAGAGCACTGACTGCTCTTCCAGAGGTCCTGAGTTCAAATCCCAGCAACCACATGGTGGCTTACAACCATCTGTAATGGGATCTGATAACCTCTTCTGGTGTGTCTGAAGAGAGCAATGGTGTATTCACATTAAAAAAAACAAAACAAAACAAACAAACAAAACGACTCCCCTTGTCAGGTCTTTCTCTTTTCTCTATTTGATATAAATATAAAAGAAATACTTTTTAGTATGTGCTATTACATGTATATACATGTAGTGTATGTATGTATTAAAAAAGACAACAAAAAACCCTGGTTTTGTTTGTTTGTTTTTGAGGCAGGGTTTCTGTCCTGGAACCCAGCTTTGTAGACCATCCTGGCCTGTATCCAAAGTGCCTCTGCTTCTCAAGTCCAGGGATTACACCACCATGCCTGGTCTAGTAGGTTCTTAATTGTTAACTGAATAAGTAAATGGGATTTTTTCTCTTGTCTTAAAACTCATCTCTTAAAGTAAAAAGTAGTGTATCACAATGAATGAATGAAAATATCACTCATATGTATTCCTCTGACTCGTTAAAATAATGTTTTGCAATTTATTTTAGATTTTGATACTGGCTCCCACAAGAGAAATTGCTGTCCAGATACACTCTGTTATCACAGCCATTGGAATAAAAATGGAAGGGTTAGAATGTCATGTCTTTATTGGAGGGACTCCATTATCGCAAGACAAAAGCAGACTTAAAAAGTGTCATATTGCTGTTGGATCTCCTGGTAAGTCACTAATACCTATTGGTAGCTGAAGTTCTTGAAGAATAGAACAGTGAGCATGCCAGTAAACAAATGGGAATTTTGATGGTGGGGATAATTGTTCAGCATAAATGAAGAATTAGACCAGAGAGACACCTGGCTGGGTTGTCAACAGACTCTGTTCATCTCCATTTTGAAGAGTGTTGGAGAATACACATGGGGTAGGCTTCTGAGACCTGAAGTGACTTTAGGAAGCCTGTTCAAGCCATGGATTGAGGTTCCTTTTGTTCTCTCTGGTTATTTGCTCTTAAATCACTCAGAACCAGAATCTATGGTTCAGTGCCATAGCATTCAAGTATTTTGATAGCAGTAATGTTTGTTTCCTATATTTATTGGTGATGAAAAGGAGGGGAAAAAAGAATGGATTCAGACAAGATGAGAAGTTAAGATTACTAAGATCATGAAGTAGTATGTGATGGTACACTGTAAGTAAACTGAGCAGAATAGCCCATGGATAAATATAGTAAAGCATTCCTGAGGTTTGTACATATTTGATACATCATAAATATTCCAGGCTTTGTTTTTTTCCTCCTGTATAGGTAGAATTAAACAACTCATAGAACTTGACTACCTGAATCCCAGCAGTATCCATCTCTTTATTCTTGACGAAGCAGATAAGCTTTTAGAAGAAGGCAGTTTCCAGGAGCAAATAAAGTAAGAAAACTAACCTGAATACAAAAATGTTGTGCCAAAGCATTTGTCTTTAGCTTTTCCAGGTAGTGTTTGCTCTCTGCATAGTTTTCATGGGTATGTTTTCCTGTATTTTTACAGTTGGATTTACTCCTCTTTACCTGCAAGTAAACAGATGTTGGCTGTATCTGCTACTTACCCTGAAATTTTGGCTAATGCTTTGACAAGGTATATGAGAGATCCCACTTTTGTAAGATTGAATCCCAGTGATCCAAGTCTCATAGGTATGTATAGATTTTACATTATTAGTGTGTGATGTCCTGGAGCTTTCCCTCGTCTAATTGACTATTTCCATGTCATAGTTGCTATTTGAATTTACCAGATGTGTTTGTTTTAACTGGGACTCCTGACTTCTTTATAGGTTTGAAGCAGTACTACCAAGTTGTCAATTCTTATCCTTTGGCTCATAAGATTTTTGAGGAAAAGACTCAGCACTTACAGGAACTTTTTAGTAAAGTCCCATTTAATCAAGCCTTGGTGTTTTCTAATTTGCACAGCAGGTAATATAACTTAATCTAGGGAACTTAAAAAAATCTAAAGAGTAGGCATGGGGCAGTAGTTGAAGGTTGTAAATCTTTTCCCTTTTTTTGTAGAGCTCAACATTTGGCTGACATCCTTTCTTCTAAAGGTTTTCCTACTGAATGCATCTCAGGCAAGTTCCACACTCTACTTTGGTTTAATGCATTGCCTAGAAGCCTTCCATGTCAAGAGAGAAAAACATACACTTCTCAAGTTGTTTCCAGAGTGTGAGGTTCCCCCCACCCCTTTTTTTTTTTTGGTTTTTCGAGACAAGGTTTCTCTGTGTAGCCCTGGCTGTCCTGGAACTCACTCTGTAGACTAAGCTGGCCTCGAACTCAGAAATCCGCCTGCCTCTGCCTCCCAAGTGCTGGGATTAAAGGTATGCGCCACACCGCCAGGCGGTTTCCCCCTTTTTTGTGTGCATGTTTTGTTTTGAAGGAGTTGGTGTATAGTAACAATTTAGAAAATTGGTGATCAGAAATACTTACATTTTTAATTGAAATCTCGATGAGTTATATTTGCAAAGAACTTAATACTATAAACTTTATCTTCATTGTCTTGATATTATGTTTCTTCAGTATAATCAAATCATTATTAAATGCTAAAAATTAAGGTGTGGTGTTGTATGTCCTCTATAGGCAGAGACAGGAAGGTCATGAGTTTAAGGCCATATGTGCATATGTTACGTTTTAGGTCAGTATAGGCGTCTTAGAAAACATACATGCTAAGATTAGCTGAGTTTGATCTATCTTCTCTGCTCCCCTACCATCAGACATGGCCTTTTATATATATATGTAAGTACTTTCTTACTGAGCTATACCTCCCGTCCATGAATCGACTTAATGATCTGTGGAAGGCAAAAGTGACTCACTTCATCCATAGAGTTTATTAATTGCTGGATTAATAGAAAAGATTTAAAGGAATTTTTGGTGAGTGAGATCTTTTGTTTTATGTGTCATATAAAACTAACTTGTTAGTTGGAACATGTTCAGTATTAGGGACACTGTTTCTTGGTTTTTGTTTCTTGTTTTTTATTATTAAGATGACACTGTAGCTGTCAGACAGCCCAGAAGAGGACATCGTATCCCCATTACAGATGGTTGTGAGCCATCATGTGGTTGTTCAGGACTTCAGGAAGAGCATTCAGCCCAAGCCATCTCTCCAGCCTAAGACTGTTTCTTAATGGGCTGATAGCTTAACTCTGGATCACATTTCAAAACCAGAGTTGTGTGTTGTAGAAGGGATTCAGTGTTAAAAGCCTCCCCTGTGTAATCCTATGCACAGGAATTTGGATCTCACTACCCAAGTGATAAGCCAAGTAGTATTCTTGCTCCTGGGGATCTGATGCCCTCTCCTGGCCTCTGTGTGCATAGGCACATTCATCTGCATACAGTTAGACACAGAGACACAAGCACACACACTCACAGATCTTAAAAACAAGGTTTGTAAATAGTTGGGAAGACCATTTACTGTCAGGCACAAAGACATAAGCACATACAGAAATCTTACAAATCTCACAAATCTTAAAGAATTCTAAAGAGTTGGAAAGAACATTTTTTTCCTCTAAGTATTTATTGTTAGACTTAGCAATGTTGCCATTTAAAAATGATTTTTGATTTTCAAATTGATAGCTTAAATCATATTTTGAAAAATATTGACTTTAGATTTTAGCACTCATATTTGCACAGATCAGAATTAACTGGTTGGTATATTTCTTTAAAACATTAGGACTCGGAATTATGATTGTTGCTTATTGTGGATTTGATAAATATATTTTAGCTTAAGTTTTTGTTGATGTTTTTGAGACAATCCTACAGAGTCTAGGCTGGCCTTGAACTCTGGCTTTTCCTACTTCAGCTTCTTAAATGTTAAAATGACAGATAGCAAGTGTGTTCCACCATTCCTGGCTTGCTTAGATGTTTTAAAGTGACCTCTTTTGGGGGTGGGGTCTTTTTAGGTAACATGAATCAGAATCAGCGCCTTGATGCTATGGCTAAACTGAAGCAGTTTCATTGCAGAGTCCTCATTTCTACAGATTTGGTAAAGCTCATGCTTGGTTTGGGTGACTGTTGGCTTGGCGTGTATGGTTATCAGATTGCTGTCCTGTTTCATGGAGGTACCTAACAGGTACCAGAGACTAAAGTTATCTTTATAGTTCTGGGGAAAGTGCTTTCTTAAAAATGTGTTTAATATTTGCTTTGAAATAGGTTTAGTCCTACTTACTCACTAGAAATAGATTTCTTTTTCCTTTGAATCCTAAGTATTTGCCCATTTTAAATTTGGCTTTTGGTTATATCAGAAGAGCATAGTGTGCATTGGTAGCCATGCTATAATTAATACAAACAATTGTCTTCAAGACTTCCCGTGGGATTGACGCGGAGAAGGTGAATCTAGTTGTAAACCTGGATGTGCCGTTAGACTGGGAGACTTACATGCATCGGATTGGCAGAGCTGGTCGTTTTGGTAAGAAACAAGGAAGTTTAGTGCTTTAACAAGAAGACTAATGTGAAGGGTACTTGGACTGTCCTTTCTGTGGAAATGAGTTACGACGTCATTCCTTGTTCTTAGGTACATTGGGGCTGACAGTGACCTACTGTTGCAGAGGAGAGGAAGAAAATATGATGATGAAGATTGCCCAGAAATGTAATATCAACCTTCTCCCTTTACCAGGTATGTGTTTGTTTCCTTTTGGCATTATTTTACTATCATATTTATTATTGCTTATTTATTTTGAGGCAGAGTCTCTTTATGTAGCTATGGCTGACCTAGAACCCACTATGTTGACCAGGTTGGCCTTGAACTCAGAGAGACCTGCCTCTGTCCCCGAGTGCTGGGATTAAAGGTGTGCATCACCATGCCCATTCGTCAAACGTTTTGACATGCTTATAGTTGTGGTGATGATATAGGCATAATAAAAAGAATATTGTCTACTATATATGTTCACTCATTAATTCTTACCACAAGCCTGTGAGGTGCACAGTATTATTGCTAATCTGTGCCTTGTAGATTAGGACATTTGGGCATACCGTGACATGTAGGTTAAGTAAAAGTATTAACAACTGCCAAATAGATATTTCAAGCTAACTGCTTGACACATGAAAAATATTCGACTGTTTAGTTATAGGCTTTGCAGTTTTGTTTTATTTTTGAGACAGTCTCTCACTATGTAGCCTTGCCTGGTGTGGTATATGATATGTACACCACACTGGCTTCGAACTCGCAAAGATTCCCCTACTTCTAGTGCTGGGATTATAGGTGTGTACCACCATGCCTGGGGTGAGAATGTCTTATTCTTCTTTTTATATAGATCCTATTCCTCCTGGCCTGATGGAAGAATGCTTGGATTGGGATGTGGAAGTTAAAGCTGCCATGCATACTTACAGCTCACCAACTGTATCTACCCAGTCCCCCAAAAAGCAAGTTCAAAAACTAGAGAGAACCTTCCAGTCTCAGAGAACTCCTGGTAACCAAATACCTTCCTCTAGAAATACTTCTGTATCTACACTATCAGCCAAATCAAAACACAGCAAACAAAAGCCTCCTGTGAAAAGCCACTCAGAGTGTGGAATCATAGAAAAGGCAGCTCCACCACAAGAGTTGGGCTGTACCACACATCTGGAAGAGCAAGTTAAGAATTCTGTTCAGACCTCTGTTGCGGACTCCTCCAGTAACAGCCAGCATCAGGCCAAAGATACCTCACCTGGCTCACTCCCTAAAATTCCTTGTCTGTCTTCTTTTAAAGTACATCAGCCACGTACTTTGACTTTTGCAGAACTGGTAGAAGATTATGAGCACTATATTAAAGAGGGGTTAGAGAAACCTGTGGAAATTATCCGGCACTACACAGGACCTGAGGCTCAGACTGGGAATCCTCAGAATGGCTTTGTGAGAAATAGAGTTTCTGAAGATAGATCACAGATGTTGGTGAGTAGTAGCCAGTCTGGGGACTCAGAGAGTGACAGCGATTCTTGCAGCTCAAGGACTTCTTCCCAGAGCAAAGGCAATAAGTCTTACTTGGAAGGCTCTTCAGACACTCAGTTGAAAGACTCCGAATGTACTCCTCTAGGTGGCCCTCTCTCTTTGGAACAAGTTCAGAATGGAAATGATACTCCAACTCAAGTGGAGTATCAAGAATCCCCTGAAATCCAGGTAAAGGCAAGGCATAAAGAAGGAGCTAACCAGAGGTCTAAGCAAAGTCGGAGAAACCCACCACGGCGCTCCTCTTATCGAGTACAGACAGAACCCCAGGAAGAGAGTTGGTATGACTGTCACAGGGAATCAAATGCGAGTTTTTCTGATACTTACCAGGATTATGAGGAGTACTGGAGAGCATATTACAGGGCATGGCAAGAGTATTATGCTGCTGCTTCCCATTCATACTACTGGAATGCTCAGAGACATCCAAGTTGGATGGCTGCCTATCATATGAATACAGTTTATCTTCAAGAGATGATGCGTGGTAACCAATGAGGTTAGCATGTGCCTGAGACTATTGACTTTCAACAGATAATTGGATGTGCATTCTTCACCTAGAGCAAGTGGGGTTTGCTGGCATTTTGGAGGAACTTGAGAGGACTTGAGGCTTTTTACTGGGACACAACTATTTTTCAGATTATTTTTAGAACTTGGATCTAAAGACCCCCAAGGTGCCACTTCATGTAGGCTGTTCCCAAAAGAAATCTTTAAAAAGGTGACTTATGCCACTTGTTATTTAAAAAACAAAATAAAAACAGTTAAAATTTGAATTTAATGTCAGTTTATTCTGTCGAATTTCTTACAAAAGAATTGCACTACATTTTCTTTAAAAAAAGACTTATTTATTATGTATAGAGCATTCTACCTGTATGTATGCCTGCAGGCCAGAAGAGGGCACCAGATCTCATTATAGTTAGGAGCCACCATATGATTGCTGGGAATTGAACTTTGCTCTGAAAGAGCAACCAGTGCTCTTAACCTGTGAGCCATCTCTCCAGGACTTATATTACATTTTTGTACTGCTGCATTCTTGTGGAAATTTTATCATGGTAGATCTTTGATGTTTAGGCAGGAAGGAATTTTTTAATGTTCTCTGCTCCCAGTGGTACTTCTTTTAGCCATGAAAACAGATTTAGGTAAATGTGCTGAATGCTTTCTCTTCATCTTCCTGATAAAGCTTGAAGATGCCCAATTTCACTGTGTAAGTAGGTCAGCGTTGCCTGTGACTACCTTCTACTTATGAAAGGGACAGCTTGTCCTCTTGTATCTTGGGTTCTAAACCTTTTAGAAGCTATAGATAGGTTGACTCCAGAAAATTTCACATTCCTTAGTGGGATTGTGAACAGAATTTCAAAGGGCCCATAGGTTCTCAGAAGTGTATCTATGCAACCCTGGTTGAGACTTGACCTGGGTTGCATAGATGCAGACCTGCTACTCTGCGGCTAGTAGACTAATGGGAGTTTCTAGTGTTTGATGGGAGATGAGTTCTTTCTGTTCTGACTTCCCATAGTATGTCCTAATCTTGTTAATCTGTGTTAGAATTTTCTTTTTTTCCTCTTTTCTTTTCCTTGAATACTAGGATCTAAGAAGATCTATTATATTTCTGAGATGGTAGTATCTAAAATTATAATTTAGAAAAGTTATAATTAGAGGCTAAGTGTTCTGTCACTAAACTTTTCAGTCTGGGATCTTGCTATGAACTGGCATTTAGGTAAGAGAATGCCTTATGTATTGAGCAGTCTATTCATTTTAAAACAAGTTCTTCACTGTGTATATACCTAGCAGTATAGATTCTTTATCCTAATGTCAGCAAATACCCATGGCCATTGTCATTTAATATGGAATGTCCCTAGGATATTTATAGTCTTAAACTTAAGCTTGGATTTCTGTGATTTGGTATGGTCATATACGGACATATCAATACTATACACGTATTGTGAAATTACATGAAATAATTTAGCAAACTTAGTAATCCAATGTATTACTAAGATTTAGAGATTTTAATTGCACACTTAAATAAGGTCCTGTCATTACTATGTAATTGAACTTAACCTCTTTCTACTCTTTCCCCCCACATCGGAGTCAACTTGACAGTTTGTCATTGCTAGGGGATTTTAATTAGGATACTACAGCATCTTAATTAGGGATGAGCTACCCTTTAGACTTGAAGTTAATTGGATTCTCTCTAGGTTTGTTTGGTGTTTGCTCTTCCTCCCCTTTTTTCTTTTGCTAGAAAATTTAGTTACTCCAAAGAATAATTTACATTCTTGAGTTATCCAAAGAAGCAGGTTTCTCCAGGATTTCTCTCCATGTTAACAATGAATGCCTAATTCAAGCTTCATGTATGTATGTACAGGGCTGAAGGTAAGCATACTTGCCACCAAGCAGAGTGAGCTCCACAGGAGAGAACTTCCTGCAGATCCTCTCTGACTGCCAGGGACACACTCTACCTCCCACTCCGCATGGAAAATAAAACTCCCAAGTCCAAATAGTGAGTATATGAATTAAAAGTTTAGAACATTGAAGCACTTTGAATCTGAGCATATGCATATTTATGAAGGGGCTGAGGGATTTAATTTCCATGGGCTGGGACCAGGGAAGTTGCAGCTGTTTAATTCCAGGTAGTAGTAGCTGCAGAGGTGAAAGGAGAGGACATTACTATTTGTGCATGGCTTACTGTGTGGGAGGAGCCATCTATCAGGCTAGGCATGTGTCCACATAATCCCTTCAGAACCATGGTTTACAGTAAAGTCAGTTGAGAATTCTATCATGAGAAGAAAATTTGTCCTGGTTAAGACTTTACCTACTTGTAAACCTGGCACCAGTCATCTAACCTCTCAAAATTCAGCTTTCTCAATAAAATGAGACATTGGATTAGATTTGTAGGGTTCCTTGTAAGATTTACTTTTTATATGATTCATAATGAGAAAGTATTTTATGAGGGTAATTCAAATCTGTAAAGTCTTTATATAAATTAAGGTAATTTTTGAATTTTCAAAATCTTCAATCCATTCATTACCTGTGATCAGGCTAAGGTTGAATTAGGTGTTCATTATTACATAATGATCTTGGTGAAACCTTGGGCTAGTTTCTTTTTCTTTTCTTGAAAAATTTTTTTCTGTGTGTGTGTGTTTACTCACATGCACCCTTGGAGGCTAGAAAAGGGCGTTGGATCCCTAGGAACTGAAGTTCAAGACAATCAGCTGCCCAACATGGGTCCTCTGAAGAACAACAAGTGCTCTTAACCAGTGAGCTGCCGCCCCAGCTCTTCCGTGGATAAGTATGAGAACACAGGAGGTCACAGGTTACTTCTTCAGTGACTTTCTGTTTTTTAAGTGTATCTTAAAGATAAACTTCAGAATCAGAATACTTAAAAGTAATTGAAGGAGAATGATCTTATTGTGAGTCAAGTCTAAGATAAAAGAGTGATTTGGAAGAGAAGTTTTTGAGGGCTTTTTCCATTTCCTTTTGAACATAAAACAATCTCAAATTTTCATGGCCATTGTTGACACCTTTGCAAAAAGCTCTTGTCTTATTGAGGCAGAATATATTTATTTTGTATCTTTTGAATAAGGGCATGTGTACTTCTTGATACTTGACGTTTAATGCTTTAAATATTTTGTTACAAGATGGGCATAAAGATGCACATGCCTTTAATCCTAGCACTCAAGAGGCAAAGGCAAGCTGATCTCTGAGTTCAAGGCCAGCTTGGTCTACATAGTGAGTTCGAGGACAGTCAGAGCTACATAGTAAGAAAAAAGTTTTATTCTATTTTAATTGTATGTGTGCTTGCATATCATAGTGCATGGGTGGAGATCAGAGGATAACAGAAGTCACTTCTTTCCTTCCATCTGTAAATCTGGAATCAACACTCAGCATCAACGAGGGCTTTATGCACTGAGCCATCTTTAGGGCCCACACTGAATGCTTCTTAATAAAGAATTACTGACTGCACTCAGTTACTGAATACAGTTTTGTGGGTCTTTAGTGACACCTAGTGGGTGGTAAGTGCTTAGTGCTGAGAATGAACTTCATAGTTTACTTGGGCATACTGTTTCTCAAACCCTTTTACTATTTTCATTGGAATCTGGTGGTTGTGGAAAATGAAAAGGATTTAAGTTTGTGCTGTTGGATGGCAGAACATAAAAATGCTGCTTCTCTCACACCAACAGTATTGTTAGGTTTAAAGCAGAACTTCAAGATACTTAACCCTGCCTTATCCAACCCCTTTAAAATCTAGACGCTTAAAAAGTGACTGATGTGAAGTAGAAGATACATGACTGAGCTTGTATTTCTCTTGCCTGTCAGATCTTGAGGGGGAGGGGGAAGAAGGAGGGAAGAGAGGTTTGTTTGAGACCTTGGTCTAGGTGGAACAAATATTAGAGGATATATAAAGACATCTTTGTTTAGTAACTGGTCCTTAAGAGAGAGCTGTAGACAAATTCAGCCTGGTGTTTTGCTGTTAAGACAGTGAACTTGCACAAGGCATGTAGGAAGGCAAGAAGCTCCAGGAAGTTGTAGTAGCCTTCCTTACATGGAAGGAGAGGGGGTGGGCTGGTTAGATAAGGCTGTTACACCTAAGATTATATTCCCGCTCTAGCAGCCTAGAAAGCTGGCTGGTGTAAGGCAATAGTTTTGGAAAGGAAAAAACTGGTGTTAGAAAAAAAAAATTGTCACTTGGAGGCTTGTGGCACATAGTTTGTTTAATCCAGATTGGATACATCAGGTACAGCAGTGGCACAGGACTCAATACTGTAAATGATATACATGTTATAACATTTGCACTACAGTTTCAAAAGAAGACAAGAAACTTAAGAGCTTTTTTCCCCACAGAAAGTTTTCACATTTGTCTTCCTGCAGTTTTTTATACAGTGTATTTCTTTGCCATTGTGATGTTGGTAAGCAAAGCCCAATAATTATATGAAAATAGAAAAGAACACACTTGATGTTTTCCACAAGAACATTAATGGGAGCGCATGACCTCTAAGGAAAACATTGGAATGTCTGGTTATCAAAAATATACCATCCCTCCCACCTCCCTGGTTTGTAAAATAGTCCATTGGTCCAAGGAGTCCCCTAGGACTTGGGTCTGTGCCCTGTACTGGCTAATGTATCATCAGCCAGCATAGTTTAAATAACCTGCTAAGATAAATGTCATTCCAACATTTGATGAGAAAACGTAGACTATCCTGAATAAAAAACAAGACCCACAAGGAACCCCTTTAAAAAGCCATTTTTTTTTTCAAAGCCACTTTCCATTGGTTCTAATGCTTTCATGATGCTGTTTGGGCTCCAAGTGTCATGGGTCATGACAATGGTTTTCCTTTATCCCATCATTTTAAAGCTTTGCAAGTAATGAGAATTCATTAGCAAATCAGAGGAAAAATAAAAGTTTCTCCCATTCCTCTTACGGTGGTTACCATGCTAGGCCAGCATGAAAGGGAAACTATTACTTCAAATGAACAGTATTGGGATCCTTCTGCCTTACTTAGTTAACCTAGTAATTGAAGTGAGGGAGCCTAGAGTCCATTAACAATTTCAAATCTAATGCTAGCTCAATTTCAGTCACTACTGCTATTTTTAAAAAGACAAGGAAAATGATCTAGGCATATAATGCTCCCAGGTACTGTCCCTCCCTGCTTTCTGACAAGCAGATGACATGGTCCTGAACTGCAGAGAAATCAAAACAACTGAATAAGCCCTCAGCAGTTCTGTATGTGACTTCTGTCAACCAGAAATCATCATTTACCACTTTCTTAACATCTGATCAAATTATGTGGTCATAAAATAATAATGTTCAACTATTGAGACTATCTACTGGTCTTTTGAAAGAGGTTCTGTACAGTTAGTCCTGAGCTTGAGACTAGTTAGGAAAAATGGGAATGAGGAAGAAATAACGGTCTATTTCTGGAGGTCCTGATACTTCAGGAATGCTGCCTTCCCCTAATCAACACTCTTGAAATCCAGCTTTTAAAAATCTGAGCAAGCCTTCAAGCTAGGGAGCAGGACATAGAAGTTACTCCCAGGACACACTAAGTCCTGGATCAAATCATAATTCTACCATTCTCTTGGCATGAAACCTTGAGTGAGGCACCAGGCTTCTTTGGGCCCATTTCTTTGAGTCAGAAATTTACTAAGGTGACCTTTACAGATGGTAGTGAGAAGCCATAGTATGCTTTGAAATGTCATTGTCCAAGCCTCCTCCTCATTGAGAAAGTCAAACACTTGCCTGAAAGGTTTTGGGCATTCCCTTGTTCATCTACTTCTTATAGAATTGATCACCCACAGCTGGTTCTACACTAGAAATGGTGGCTTCAAAGTTTATAATTTATATTAGTACAATCAGGTGATTTCCAAGAGCTATATATCAAGTTATGTTGACATTGATACATGAGTGTCTCCTTATGACATGGCATCTTTGATGGTTCTTCTCCAACATAGTAACTCTGTGAGGCAAAAGGTGTGATGAAAAACCCCCAAACCAAACCAAACCAAACCCAGAAATACCAAAACCACATTAGACCAGTAGCCAAGAGTCTTGCGCTCTGGTCCTTATTCTATCCTTAAATGACTATATTGCCTTGAGGGAGTCAAGGTCTCTGGACCTCAGATTTCTACACTGTAAAATGAATTAGGTAGTCTTTAATCTTCTCTGGTATATTCAGTATACTTTCCAAGTTATTTCTGCTTATTATTTGAATGTATTTTTTTTTTTTTTTGTCCTTTTGATACCTTGTCCCCCAGTGCTAAGGAAGGCTGAATGGAGTGGTGGAGTGGGGAATTTACTGATATCCTAACATGGTTTGAACACGGTGAGTCATTGCACCAGAGAGCTATTGGTCTCCAGAAGAATCTGATATCCTGGTTGTTCATTTACTAACCGATGAATCAGATTTACTGAGGTGATCCAGCACACATTTGCCCATGTGCTTCCCCATGAATACCCTTTAGCAGATATGGCTGTGAGCTGTTTTCTTGGGTTGGTATCTTTGAGCATAGGTGATTTGGGTTCCTTATCTCTTGCCAAGACTAAAATGGGGGAATGAAAATGCAGACTAATGATTATTTTTAGGAACTGGCATGATATGGACTTTGGAAATGAAATAGAAACAACACAAGCATTCGGTTCACTGAAGTCAATAAAAATTGAATTTGTTGGGGAACAGTTTTTAAAATGTATTTCTTTTCATGAGAACCATAATATGCTGTGTTGGTGCACTGTCCAAGTGACATGGAGATCCTCTGTTGAAGCAGTCATTATTCTAACTCTAATGACTTGTTCTGAAATAGAATGGTGGTTACTATGAGAATTCAAGTGTTCCTTTTCAACTCTTATCTTTATTCCACTCAGTTCTTAGGACTTACCATGCACCTAGACATTTCTTTGTTCCATGACCCATTCTTTCAAAAGAAAGATCCTTTTCTACTCCTTGGCCAATAAAATATATGTATGAAGTTACTAGATTGGAAGAACCACTCCATTCCTATGATAAGGAGAAATCCTGAGGCCAGATCTAGGAGAAAGGGCTGTCAGGGGCCACTGAAGATGAAGACAGGGAGACAAACATGGAAGGAAGGGCCCCTTTCTTCTACCCATCTAGCCACTTTCTGATTTGGTACCACCTTAAAACATCTGGGCCCCTCTGCATACAGGGTCACTGGAGCTGGACCCAGGAAGCTCCATGAGTGCCTTCAGGTTGCTGGCTAGTTAAAACTCATCTAGATGGCTATAGTGGGCAGAGAGGTTTTGACATGCAAATGAACAGCTTATCTTTATTTTAAACAGAGCTGTAGAATGGATAAATTCCTAGGCAGCTCATGTGCCTCAGATCCCAGGCTTCAGAGACTGCAGTAGAGTATTTGGGGTTGAGAAGGGCAGGAACGGGCTCCTCACTACCCTGAGGCTCACTTGCTCTGCTGTTAAGTGGTGAAAATGATCAGGAAGTTTCCAGAAACACTGTTCTAAGGCCCACTACTATGCAAATAACTTGAACAAACGTATCCACATTTTCAAGAAGTAATCTCCACTCTTTCATTTGCGTGGAGGTCATCTGTGGTGCCTTCCATTAGCTATCTTCAGAGATGTGGGCTGAAGATGGCTCAGGCCTCAGGGCATCTTTCAGGCCAGACAATGATCATCTAGAGTCTCTTGCTTGCTTTCTTGATTTGAAACATCCTTCATGAGGTACTCAGGCTTAACCCTCACAGCTTCTGTGTAGGAACTGCCTTGTGCAGTAAGCCAGGGTCTCCTCCCATCTTCCTCACTTGAAGATGCTCATGGAGCCTCTTGGTGGAGCTTCGCATGGGCTTCATGGTGGATCCTAAAGGAAGGTACATAGCAAGGTGCTCTGGAGCTGTGGCAGCTTCTTGGTGCTTCTGTCTTCACTGGGGCATAGCCAGAAACAACTGCTTTCTGAGGTTACTGATTTCATTTTCAAGACCCTGTGTGGTAAATGTGACCACCACCCTGACCTAAACTGCAAAGACAAGTGGTTCCAATCAAAATGGAAGCACCTCTCTCTATTCATAATATAGACTCACCTCACCCTCAAACTCAGCCCACTTGGCTTCCTTTCTTTTCTGTTATTTGCTTTCACTCAGCCTGACTCCAGGCACAAGTCTGCAGTACTTGGCAGTGACAAAGAAGGATTTACTGTCCATGGTGAGACAGATGGTTGGACACAGAAACAGCCAAGGTGAAGCAGATGGGTACAGAGACAAAGGAGACAGACCAACGGAGCAGAAGGTTTGCTGTGTGGTTGCTTGACAGTTCTGTGCGGGTCAGTTGGGCAGTGAGGGCCCGGTTAAGGTAACCTCACTCATCCAGGGGATGGGGAGAGAACTCAGCAGTAACTGACTTTGAGTCTAAAAGCTTTTGCTATAAAAGAAGAAAAATAAAAACCAACCTCACAAAATGCATTGTTTTGGTTTAAAGGTGTTGGGTCCATGGAGAAAAACATTTCACAAAAATCCATTGATGATTTTGTTTTCCACCTTTTCCCATGAATAAATATTATCCATTAAGATCCTTGAAAAAGGTGCTTAAATACACAGTGTTATATTTTCTTCCTGTTTGCATGTGATGACTTGGCCTCTGGGCTGCTCTTGGTCTTGTGTTTTCCTCACTGGGGTCTTCAGAAACAACTGTTGTTTGGTCTGAGGTACCCCCACCAGTCCCTGCCCAGGCGAGCAGCCTGCACCCCCTAATGGCCAGTCCCCTACCCACCCCCTCCCTTCCTCTGGCCCCAGTAAGATGCAATGTTACAGGGCTGAGTCCACACCAGCAATAGGATCCTTGGATATCCTTTGCTGCTTCCTTTCCCTTTCCAGGCACAAGTCTCAGTGCTAGGGGTGCAACGGGGCGGCCAGAAATAGTGGGAGGGGGTGGTCCCAGTGGCCACCCACCAACATGCCAGCCCCCTTTACTCCCCACTTCCCCCCCCCCAGGCCCTCTGTCCAGTGTGTTTACAAGGCAGAGACCTTGACAACATTGCTGGTTATGGAAGGAATGTTCGTGTTGGGGCCTGGGCTGGCAGGGGGTGGCCGACTTTCTCCCTCTGGGGTTAGAGCTGGGGGGGTGGGGATGCTGATGATGGCTGTGGTAATCTGGGATGTTTTGCAGTTTGGTCTCAGTCCGTCGTCTGCTTTCAAATTAAGGCTGGAGCGACTAGGATAGAAAAGAGCGAGTTGAAGATGGTTCCTGCTTGTGAGCACTCCAAATCTCCCTTGGCTCCCACCATTATTTTTGCTCTATGCTCTTTCAAGGAACTCAATGGCCCTTGATCTCTCCCTTTAATAATCAGCTTATAATTGCCATTCTACCTACTATTAACAATTACTAAATCACGCAGATAGTACTTATTCCCAGCCCAGTGGACTTATCACTTGTGATGTTATGACGCTTGCTTTTCTTGAGTTCTCTCCAACTTATTTGGAAGTAATGAGGAATGGCTTAAATATAAACCAAGATGAGAAGGAAAAGTCAGTTTGTGGTTCATAATCAGCTTTGGCTCAGCCATATATATCTGAGAAGCTGAGAAAAGTATTTTCATAGGAAAATGATCATAGTCCATCTTTTCAATTTTTGAATTTTTTTGAGTACCCTCTCCCTACTACTTAAACCCACTTTTGACCTACACTGCTACAGTATTATCCAATAGCCTATGAAGACCCTTGGATTAACTTTAATGCATGAGGAGAAAAGTGGGGGAGGAAGGCAGAGGGGCCCCATGCAGTAGATAAGGGGAACCACTAGGGGATCCCGAGGTTCTAATGCTGAGATTGTTTAATTCTGGAAAGGGAATGACTCAAGACTTTGGGGGTGGCAGGAATGGAAGCCACCCACCTGGTGGTGAGGGAGGGCTGCTCACTGCCCTGGATGTGGATCGTGCTGAGCTCTTGCATGCTGCGCAGGCGGGTGGCTGGCAGGTTAGAATTGGGCAGGTGTGTGGTCTTCTTGCTACGGCGGGAGCAGCAGGTGGTGGTGAGGCCAGAGTGGCTGGACAGAGAAGGACTTCTGGTGGAGGGGTAGTTCTGCATTGAGCTCTCCATGCAGTTCTGCTCGAACATCTGCTCATCAATAAACTCGTGGTTCTGGGGGAGGAAGGAGAGAAAGTGAAAAAGAAGAAAGGCAGGGCAGAGCTCCAGTCTCTGCTGTCTGTCTGTCTGCTTGGGGCCTCTCATGAATGATGCCCAGATGCCCGGATTACAGGTAAGTGTTTTCGAGGGGTTTCATTTCCACAGGTGTCAATGTCAAAAGAGTCAAACTGGCCTCCCTGGCCATTAGATTGGACAGGGACACAGTTGTTTAATCGTTGTTTCACACACTCCATTTACAGCTTTGAGTAGAAGGGGCTCAGAGAGACCTAGGGGCATCATCAGAGCTGGAATCAACATTTTTTTCAGTAAGCTCCAAAGCCATTGAATATGAGTCTTCATCTTACACATCTGGTGACTCTTACAGGTGTGACATAACTTTGTAAACATTTCGTACCATTCATAGAATTGGAGGAACAGTGCTCTTGAATGTGAAGGGGTCAAATTGCCAGGGATAAGATTTCTTTTAATTTTTTTTTTCTTTTTGCCTGGTTAAAGCATATAGAATGAACTACCTGGTAGTACAGGATTCCCTAGGTCAAGTGTAAGCATGGGAAAAGTGTTAACAATGTCTTGACTATAGGCTATGAGTGTGGCTTGTAGCTAAACCCAGGACAATTTGAAAATGGCTGTTTGGCCAAGGTGATTAAAACTTTGTGGCATTGGTAGTGAGGCTAAGGCTGTCAGAATGAGGAGAAAGAGAAGTGTAAGAACAGAGATCAGATAAAAGAGTCCCCTGGCTGCCAATACCAGAAGTTCCCAGGTAACTTGGGTGGCAGCATAGAGCTATGTGGCACTTGAGCATTCCAGAAGAAATGAACTTTGAAGCTGAATCCCACTGTCCCCTCAGCCCCTGGGGAGGTCAAAGGAAAGAATGGGAAAGGAAATTGGGTAGTTTGGGTGCAAAACCACTAGGAGCCTGAGCTGGTACTGGGTGTGATAGCAGAGGTAGCATAAGCCCAGGAAGAATCAGTTGCACATGCAGAAAACCAGGCTAAGGGTAAGCAGAGTAGATCCACAGACTCAAGATTCAGAGAGAAGAACAATTGAATTTATAAAGTTATACCTTGATGGTGGAGGTTCGTACAGATAACAGGGGATCATCCACAAGATAGGATAACCCCTACAGGACAACATGCCAACAGAAGATAGAAACACCATTGATTGTACATTCCAGCATTCCAGTTTTGACATTCAGTTTCTCAATCCCAGCATTCCACCCTCCAAATTCAACATTCCAGCCCTCCCCTGTTCCCAGCAATCTGCTTCTCTTGTCTCAACATTTCATCTCTTGGTTCCGATAGAAGCCTGCTTAACCCAACATTCACTGTTTCTATACCAACATTCTCCTCTTCCTATCCCAACATTCCACCCCTGGCTCCCACATTCCATCCCTAGAATCTGGCATTCCAATATCCCATCTCTGTGATCAATCCAGCATTTTCTCAGACTCAGCATTCCACCCCTCCAGCCCCAGCATTCCATCTCAGAAACCCCCAATACCAACATTCCAGCCCTTCAAACCCCAAGGTTTTCACCCATGTCCTTTTTTAATGTATACATTCCACCCAGCACATGCAACTTGGAATGGGCAGTGGGGTCTGGGCCTATCCCATTGGCAAGCTCAGTTTCCTTGGGAGAACTTGTAGATATGCATACATGGTTTTTGACTGTAGGTGCTAGAGCCTAGGTTTGCAGAGCACTTTCCCATTGGGAAGATCTCACTGAGTTTCAACTGTCATCCATGGCATTCAGTTTTGGCTCTGAGTAAGAGGCATCTAGCATCTGGGAGGCCAGGTTATGGGCTACTAGGAGTTAAGAAGTTCCTTTCCAAAGTGTGCTGAGCCCTGACTCTAGGCTCCAGGGAACTTCTGGAAAGGAACAGGGAAGATGTTCGATTCAGCTTTTCTATTCTGAGTTCTCCCACTTTACTATTCCTAGCACCTTTTGCCAAGGGTTCAGGGTTGGCCCTACTGCCCTTCCTTTCAGGCTGTCAATAAGGCACAAGCATCATTCCCATTCCAGCTGTGGCACCCTAAGCCATGATCCCCTTTAGCAATTGGCCTTTCATAATCCAAACTCCATACAAAACTGCAAAATTACTAAGTAGGGTGGGGACAGATACATTTTTGGCTTAAAGAATATATATACTGCCTCCTTCATTAATGTAGGCACAAAAGGATTGCATCAACCCAGCTTACAAGGGTGGGACAAAAATCTACCCTGTGTAAATTCAGCTTGAGTCTTTTAGGGTGATGTCTATCAGAACTAAGAAATGAAAAACAAAACTCGTAGTCTTCAGTCATCAAGACCCATGCTGGTGTTACAGGGGAATGGGAAGGCTGTGGGAGTGGCTTCTTCTCTAGGGCTGTAGGACACAGCTGATCTGTCCCTCTGCTGACCTTGCCCCACCCTTAGGGTCTTCATCTTGGGAGCTGAGAGACTATGGTTTTGGACTGGGAGGGGACAGGTTAACTATCTGGCCTAGGATGATAGCCTATGATAGCTTTGGGAGGACAGGGACGAGGCAGGAGGGGGCAGTAGGCTGGAACTCACAGTGGTCTTTTCTAAGCAGTGTAGCAGGTGGTGATGCTGGCTCTCGATGAGTGATGGGGTCTTGCCCATGTGCTCTTCTTCTGGGGTGCCCTAGTGAGAGACAAAAAAAAAAAAAAAAGACCAAGTATAAAGCTGATGATGTCTTCTCTTCTTTCCAGCCTTTCCATTTCTTCATAGAAGGTAGAAGAGCATGGGAAAAATCTTGATAAGCCATATTAGGGCTTATCACCAAAAACCATACTGGCCTTGGGCTGGGGGCTCTTGTCAACAGTGGGTTTAGGGCAGCAGTGATATTTTATGGGAGAGGTATGTTGGTGGGAACATTTGGAAACATGTCTCTGTCAGAGTCTAAATTGAAGCTTTCTGGGGAGTGCTGGTACATGCGGATGAGAAAACAAGCCTATTTATATCTTATCTCCTTTGCCAGGTCTTCTGGGCACTTACCGTCAGCTCCAGGGCTTCATTGAGGAGCCCATTTCGCTTGCTGTGCAGGTAGGCATTGGAGCTTCCTGTTTTGGCCACACGGATCCTGGCAAGGCGGGCCTTCTGTGGTTGGTAGACAATAAGAGAGATAATAAGATACAAGAAGAGCAAGCCTGGCAGAACCTGTGGTAGCGGCTACTTACTGAGCTCCCCCAGCATTGTCTGATAAAGGAAAGTGAGCTCCTGTGTCCTGGCCTTGTGCATCCCTCTATATAGATGCTAGAATGGATCAGAGACCTGTGTACCCACTTTTGCAGTTTAGCCACGTCAGGACTCTAGGAATCTTCACTAACATTTAGCCTGGGTAGAGTCTTGGTGGAAGGAACCCCATGGTTTCAAGTTCTCTCTCCTGAAGCCTTCATGACCTTTTCCATTCAGAATTTCACAATGCCGTTCAATTATCTCCTATCCCTAATGAGACTGTAGGGTCCCTAGAGGACAGTGTGGGCTAGCTTGTCCTGATTCTCCCCTCTGTTCCAGTGTGGTTGGTTCCCCACATGCTGTAGGTTCCCAAACAATAGTGAATTATGAAAAAAGTGAAGAGAGCAATGGTACCAGTGACAGCTCTTAACTGCCGTGTCTGTTTCCTCCTAGCACACCACTAAAGCAGCATATCTGCTTGTCTTGCTACTGTTTCTCACCTGGGCTGGAACATAAGCTCTCCGAGGGCAGACGGCTTGCCTTCTTTGTTACCAGGAGGCTCTTGATCTTTTTAAAGTTAAGAAATGTATTTATAGGTGCATGATTGACTTTGGAAGTTATTAGTAGCTATATTCATGGATGTATCAATATACATCTATGCTGTGCACAGAAGTGGGAAGGATGTACTATACATAGAGGTGGCCTGGTGTGTATGTACAGAAAGGAACACATTCCAATATCTCTCCTACACCTGAAACCCTCTCTGGGAAAGCCCTCAGCAGACAACCAACCCCCTTTGGCTTAAAGTACGTGGCTTGGGCTTTGTAGAACTAGAACCAGCTCTAAGCTAGTGCTGTAAGATGAAGAAGAGTCCATGAGATTCATAGTCCTAATCTGGAGTGGAAGATCCTCTTCCTGCCTCTGGGTACCGTGACACATGTAATCTGAACCTGGACTCTGAAAGAAGGAGCCTGGGAATGTGTGGCAACTTTCATTTCTTGTTATCCTCTCCCACATCCTGCCTGGGTTGGTTCACATGCTAAAAGGAAGCCATGGACTGTCAAGAGAATCCCAAAGGATATGTTATGTCCCCTGTCTCCTGGGAACTCTGCTACTGGTCAGTCTATCCTTGCAGGGACAATTCAACTTTCCCCTGGTCTTTGAATGTGGAGAAGGGGCTAGAACTTATGTTTTAAAGGTATTCCTATAAATCCAAGGATGGCTGCTCCTCTCCATGGAGAGAGTGAAGAGGAAGACGTGCAAAAGAAAGGCCAGCGAGCTGCTCCTGTCACTACCCATCTCTGAGAACCATTCATTCATTCATTCTGCGTCTGGGATAAGTCTGCCCAGAAACCCTGCTGCCACCTTCCCACGGTAGATGTTTATAGTCAAGTGAGTTCCTCATAGTTCATGGAGTTGGCTGCTGTCACTTGGGGGGAAGGCTAGGTATTGAGGGCTGCATATGGAAATCCAATTGTGTAAAGCTCATTATAGCCTTATATAACCTGATTGCCACTTACAGCCAGACCTTTCTCATATGTGGGCTCTGTCTTTATTACTTTCTGGAGATGAAAGGTTCTCCTGTCCTCCTCTGTGGCACTTCTTTTAATCTTATCTCACTCTGGATTCTATTAAAGTAGAAGACTGTCACATCAAACACACCGTATCATTTAATCATTCCTGAGCAGGATACAGAGGCACGTTTGTAGAACAGTACCCTTCCATGTAAAACTTGGTGGTTCTCTCTGCTTGGTTTTGTGTTCCTGAGGGTCAGAGCCTTGGCTTTATGCACATTCTTTTATTGCCAGCATCCAGTGCGGGTTCAACACTGAGCAGGAGTTCAAGCAAAGCTTGTGGTAGCCGAAGAAGGAAAAGCAAACACAGCTGGCTGGGAGTCTATGCTTAAAAGCTATTGTAAACAGGCCCAGCCTTTGAGTGAATTGGTCAGCTTCCACTCTCCTCCGGGAACATGAGGACACTATGTAAGATAAGAGAATGTAGAGACCACGTAGGCTATTTCAAAGGCCAAACAGTTGAACTTTTTAAAAAATGGAGTGCGTGAGGGGAAGCCACTCATCCAAGGTAAGGGAATAGATTAGAAAGGTTTCAGCTTACGTCTTCTAACTAGGAAGCCAAATACAGCATCTTTCTCTTTCCTCCCTGAATTCACCTCCTTTCCAGTATGTTTCTAACCTTCAAGACTAAAGCCCAGGAAGCTGAATCTTCAACAGGTACAAGTGGAACTTTGGGGTTGAAGGAGAGAGGTCCGGTACCACACCGTCAGCCTGGACACGGCCAGACACCATTACAGATCAAGATCATCTGATGACCCCCAAGGAACCTGTCACAATTGAGACTTCCTAGCTGGCAGCAGACAGGGACAGCCTGCACATGAGTCTTTGTATATTTTGCCCTGAGAGGGGCAGAAGGAGGACAGGGGAGAAATGGAAACACAGGTAGTTGTACACTTGGACATTTATCAGAGAGACATTGAGATGTGTTGTTATAAACATGAACACACGAATGCTTACTGCTCTTATTTGTAATAACTGGAAACCATTGCTATCCTAGGTGCTCTTCGGTAGACAATCATCCAATAGAACACTACTGAGGGAGAAAATTAAAAGGACATTTTTTTGGTGAATGGACTTTTTTTTTTTTAAAAAAAGGTTTATTTATTATATGTAGGTACACTGTAGCTGTCTTCAGACACCTCAGAAGAGGGCGTCAGATCTCATTATGGATGGTTGTGAGCCACCATGTGGTTGCTGGGATTTGAACTCAGGACCTTTGGAAGAGCAGTCAGTGCTCTTAACCACTGAGCCAGCCATCTCTCCAGCCCTGGTGAAATGGACTTTAAATTTAAAAAGAAAAAAAATTTTTTTGAGACAGAATCTTATTGAGTTATTCAGGCCGGCTTTGAATGATGTAGCCTTGAACTTATACTTCTCCCGTTTCAGCCTTCTGAGTATCTGGAATTACAGGCCTGCACTGCTAGAACTGGAATAAGGAATTAGTGATATAATTTGAATTAGTCTCTAAGAATTATATGGATGAAAAAGGTCAACTCCTAAAGGTTACCCGCTGTATGAGTACATAGATGCAACTTTTTTTTTTGAAATGAAAGCTTTTTATAGGTGGAGATCAGACAAATAGTTCCCAGGAGTAAAGGCGGAGTGGAGGTGGAGCAGGAATGTGGTTATAAAAGCCACAGGGGTTCTCATGGTCATGCTGCTTCTGGGCCTGCAGGAACTGGCCTGGGTAAGGAAACTGAAACACACAACAACAACCCAAACCAAAAAATCCCTGGGGCAATCTGAAGAAGATGGGTGAGAGAGGTTGCTTCCTATCATTTGTGTATTCTATAGCTTTATAAAATGTTACCATTAGACAAAACTGGCCAAAGTATATAAGAGGTCTATTTTTGCAACTACATGTGAACCTATAGTTATTCCAGTAAAATATTTCTTGAAAAACAAAGGATAAGGTACTGGGGGGTGTGTGGTTAAAGGATAGAGAATTTGCCTACTATGAACAAGGTCCTGGGTTTTAATCCTCAGCACAACAAAAGTAAAAATGTAGCAAAACTAAAACAACCTCCCTGAGGTGGAAGCTTCTTGAGGCCCTGTCCCAAGTGCCTTTGCTGGACAACGTTGGCTCATCTTTCGTTCTCTTAGACCAGAGAAGACAGTCCCTGTGAATAGATGTGACACACTCATTTCTTTTGGAGCCTTTATCTACCAGGTGTCCAGGCTGGAGCTTACTTTTATGTCCTTGCATCTCCCAGAAGCACCGTTGTCAGGGCTAAGGACTATCATTAGCTTCCCTAACCTCCTCCCTGTCCCATCTCTCCACTTTCACTAAGTCCCCTGAGCCAGCCTTGCCTTGGCTCACCATGACAGATTGAGTGCTGGGAGCAGACAGTATTTTGTTTCCCTCTCACAGGAAGCCCAAGGTGAAGGAGACAAGAGCTATGCAACCTTGAGGAGAAACAGTATCCAGGCTAGATGAAAACGTGTAAATATTTACTTATTTCAAAGGATAGAGAAAAGGTTTGGGGAGGGCTCCTCTTGAGTAGTTTAGAGGGAGGAAAAAGCCAGGGTTGGCCCTTCTGGATTTTAATCACACACCATAGGCTTTATACAGTCTGCAGGAAGCATTCAGTGTTAAAGTCCTTGCAGATGAGCTTCTTTGAGAAGTAGGAATGGTGTAGGCAGGGAGGGAAAGGTGGCTACAGAGCATAGCCACCTCTGGACGGTCTCTCACCACCGAGTCTGGAACTTCTGAGAACCCTACCAGCAGAAAAACTTGTGTCTGTGCTTGAGGGGGGTGGGGGGGTGTTAGGAGGTGCAAGGACAGCGGGTGCCACAGGATTCCCTGGCCCGGGGGTTTAGATATGAGAGCCTGGTTTTCTTTGCCCCTTGATTTAGAACTGTGTGATGAATTTAGTCATTGTTCACATTTACCAGCTGCCCTGAGCAGGGAAAGATAAGACTTCCATTTCAGCAGTGTCTGGGAGTGAGGAGACCTTGACCTTGGATGAAGAGATAGAAGGGAGATGCTGTAAGGGACGGAGGACCTTAGAAGAAAGAATTTATGACTGGCAAAATTACAGACCAGGCACGGGTACAGGGGAACAGGAAGGTAAGGAGGAGGTAACACAATGGCATGCAAGAGGTCATTTTTAGGATGTGGGAGCAGGCTTAGTGTATGATTATATTATTCATCGTGTGTTTTGCTATTTGTTTTCTGTGTAAGTTGTTATACCATCATTAAAGAGTTAGCTTAAACTTGTGTGGCTTTTTATAACTTTGTTATAGCTGGTCTGCACAGGCCTGTTCTGAGGGTCTAGATTCCCAGGAAGCACTCCTGCCAGTGGGAGCAAATAACCTGACTGTCCGACCTGCCATATGGAAGGTGCTTACGTAAATGTTTGTAGAAGTGAAGGGATGGAAGGAAGACTAAAATACAGAGAGCAGAATCCTGGTCTCCAAGCTCATCTTCCAACAAGCTGCCCTTCTGTCCTTTCAACACAGAGGCTGACCTCTGTGTACACAGAGACACAGGTCATGACCTCCAGAGCCTCAGACGGTAAGGGTACCATTTTCATCCCAGGTCAAAAGGGAAGTAGAAACTTCCCTTCAGTTATCCCTTGGCTTCTAGTCTTTCCCAACTGGATTGAACTTAGAATCACCCAGAACACTGGTGAGGCATACTCTGGGAGTATCCATGTTGTCTAGAGAGAGACCCATTTAATGTGAATGGTGCCCTGTGGGCTGTGGGCTCAGATGAAAAAAAAAAAAAAAAGGCAAAAAAGAAAGAGAGCCGAGCACTGGCATTTCCCTCCTCTCTGCCACAGTCTGTCAAGAGATGAAGAATAATCTCCATCATGTGCTCCCCCTGTCGCCATGATGTTTGAGGGCCGAGCAGACAGACTAACCCTTCTGAAACTGTGGACCAAATAGTTACTCCTCTTTTAATTATATACGACAGGCATTTGTCACAGCAAGGCAAATAATACAGGACCCTTGTAAAAGTATTGCCAGGAACCATCTCTGCATGATGCCTTGGAATTGTGGTGTGACCTTGCTGTCCCAGAGAGAAGCCTGAAGGTCATTAAGAGAGAGGAGTTTCTGAGCACAGCAGCTCTGTATGGGCATCTTGCTCTGTGTTTCACTTATCTGTCTTCTAGGACAGACCTGTCTTCTAGAACTGTCTGTCAAGTACAGATTTGACAGAACCCAGAACTTTGCCCAGACCTGATGCTGACTCTCAAGTCATCAGCTGAGTTCTGTGACTTGACATGGCACCCTGGTGCTCATGTTTGATGTTCCACTTGACCTAGAACTCAGTGGCCACAGTTTCTTCTCCTCTCACAGTGTTCATTTTTTTTTTCTTTTCTGCACATTTATTTTTGTCACTTGGTTTTTGTATAGGCCCTCAACAGGATATTAAAATGACATTTTGTTTCCTGGTAAGCTCTTGGGTGGACTGCTTGGTGGCCATGGCTGGGGGTGTAGAAATGGAGCTATGTGTCAGTTCAATAGATTACTTAAAAGGGGGATAGTCGGGTTCTGTGTCAATGACCGAAGATTTGTTGCATTCTATAGCAGCAGACTGGGGCTAACTGAGGACATTGGTGGGTAGGAGGATATGACGTTGCCTCATCTTTCCAAGCAAGAGGAAGTCTATGCAGGAATCCTCCAAAGAATCTAGGACTGGCAAGGCTGCCTGAGTCTCCCACCCTTTCTGCTCCTCCCCCCCCCCCCCGCCCCGTTTCAAAAGGCTTACCTTTTGTGCTCTGCGTTTATCTGCTCTCTGGTTCTGGTGGTAGATCCTGCTAAAGTTGGAGACTATAACAGGAACTGGCAGAGCGATGACCAGGACACCGCTCAGGGAGCAGATGGAGCCGAATATCTTCCCTGCGATTGTCTTAGGCACCATGTCTCCATATCTGTAAGAGAGAGGGAGAGGGGTGGGCACAAGAGAGAGGATGTAAGTAAGGGACCATGTGGGAAACAAGTGGGGCTTCTCAGCCAATTACTTGCTTGCTCACACACTCATTCATTTATTCGTTTATTCATTAGTGTATCACAGTAGCTACTATACACAGGTATCAGGGCTACAATCTCAAAGTGAGTAAAAGAAGCACACTCACTCCTTATGTTCATGGAGTTGACTTTCTAGAAGGAAGACCACACACGAGTAAATGATCACATTAAAAAGCTCTGTGGGAAAAAGGTAACCAGACCCAGAAGGCAAACGTTACATGTTCTTACTCCTATGTGAATTTTAGCATCAAGACTTAGACTTGTGGTTAATTTCGAGTATCTGTTGAATGCAGACACCCAGAAAGGGACCATTGGTGGTCCCTTAAGGGAGGGAGGATAGTGGAATAGGGGTGATAGGAAGGGGAAAGGAGAATAACAGGGGGAGAGGCCTAAGAGGGGAGAGTGATAGGACGGAGGGCAAGGAGAGTTGAGGAGGGATGACTAACTCCAAGGATGTTTGAGAAAGCTATAAAGTAACCTACTATTTTATAACCATGTTTATCATAATTACACACATATACATACACATATATTTATATATCATACAAATTATGATCATATTAATATATATTAATCCCTATGTAGGATTATAAAGATATGTACATATATATCGCACAAAAGAGTTTAAGTGATTTATTTATTCATTTTATGTACATTGAGTATGCTGTCGCTGCCCTCAGACACATCACAAGAGGGCATCAGACCCCATTATGGATGGTTGTGAGCTACCATGTGGGTGCTGGGAATTGAACTCAGGACCTCTGGAAGAGCAGTCAGTGCTCTTAGCCACTGAGCCATCTCTCCAGCCCACAAAATAGTTTAATTGCAGTTATTCTGCATAGGAATTAATGCTCCTCCCAGAAGCTATAGGCTGCCGAATAAAAAGCCCAGTTCTGGGTGTAGGATCCTTCCCCCTGAGTTGTCAGCCAAAGGTGTCCTGGAGACCTCCAAAACAACATAGGCTATTGCCACTGCTCTTGGTTGACACTAGAACTTGGTAAGACTCTATTGCTCAAGGCACCACACACACTGATCATGGCACGGAGAAATCAGTCAGGTTGGTTCTGACCAGGAAGCTTCCTCTGTGCTGGGCAGTTTTCATAGCATTAGAAAGTGCTATGCAGGCCTCTGGGGTCGGGGGAAGGCAACACTCTCACCCAGCTGTGAACACTGTAAACTGCAATGACGGCAAGAGATGCCATGGATAACAAAGCAGAATGAATGCTATGTGGCAACCAAGACCTTTGGTTAGGTTTAGGGCCTGATCCACAGGAGTTCCCCACCCCTAAATGAGGAGCTATGGACATTTGATGGCTTTTAGTAGAGAGGAACAGTCAGCTTTCTGTGATGTTATGGCTCCTGGAAAGTCAAACACAATCCAGGGGTGGCCCGGCATCCGGAAGTATATGGTAGCAGAAACCGGAGGTGATGAAACATCAGAGACATTTCTTTTTGAGTAGATGGCAACTGATGCAGAAACGTACAACTATTCAAGTTCAGAGACTGTGCCATGTTCTGCCACAGACAAGGCACTGATATCGTATTTGTGTCCCTAGGCTCAGGGACCATCATGGATGAGGGGACCAAAAGATGATAAGATCTGGAGGTTGGGGGAAGGCTGAATCTAAAGAGTGTCTTCTGGCCATGACAGAATGGCAGCACTCATGAACTCACAGTAGCTGTGTTTGCCTCCATAAGATCAAGCCAGTCAACACTTTAGCATGGAGTGAGAAGGGCTTCAAGAGTCCCCACAGTCAACTCAAGAGATATGGACATTTGATGGCTTTGGGGGAGGGAGGGACAGTTAGTTTTCTTTGAAGATACGGTTCATGGTAGGTTGACCACACTCTAGTGAGTGGCTGCACACCAAGAAATATATAGACAGCACAAATTGGAGTTGATGCAACAACCAAAGGAGAAGGAAGAAGAGGAGGAGGAGGAAGAGGAGGAAGAAGAGGAGGAGGAGGAGGAGGAGGAGGAGGAGGAGGAGGAGGAGGAGGAGGAGGAAAAGGAAGAGGAGGAAGAAGAGGAGGAGGAGAAGGAGGAGGAGGAGAAGGAAGAGGAGGAAGAGGAGGAAGAGGAGGAGGAGGAGGAGGAGGAGGAGGAGTTTTGTAGTTGTAGTAGTTGTAAGTAGTAGAAAATTGAGGTGGATAGGACAGATGTGTGCTGGTTAGTTTTGTGTCAAGTTGACACAAGCTAAAGTCCATCTTGGAAGAGGGATTCTCAATTGAGAAAATGCATATAGTTAAGTCTGTTCAGTGTTTTCTTCATTAGTGATTTATGTGGGAGGGCTCAGTCTACTTTAGGTAGTGCCAACCCTGGGCAGTTGGTCCTGAGCTGTATAAAAAAGCAGGCTGAGTAAGCCAATAGAAACAAGCCAGGCTGAGTAAGCCAATAGGAACAAGCCAGGCTGAGACACTGTTCCTCCATGGCTCTGCCTCAGTTCCTGCCTCCAGGTTCCTGTTTTGAATTTCTGCCCTGACTTCCTTCTGTGATGGAGTGAGATCTAAGAGTTGTGAGCTGAAATAACCTTTTCCCTCCCCAAGTTTCTTTTGATCGTGGTATTGTATCACATCAGTATAAACTCTAGCCAACAGGGTGGATCTGGGAGGAGATAAGGGAAACATTTGTGGGTAAATATGACCAAACTACATTTTTATGAAATTCTCCAAGCTTACTAAACTAAAACACTTATTAAAAGGCATAACAACCCTGTGGCATGTGGCTGACTGTATGACGAGAACAGAGGCAAATGCTGTGGTTAGAGAAGGCCTCACTGAGATTAAGATGGGAAGGGTAATTTCCAGCCACTTAAGACCCCTGGGCCTGGGTATACCAGGCAGAAGGATCAGGAAGTACAGAGGCCTCGGGTAATACAAATAGTTCTTTCAAGAAATTATCAAGGGGCCAGCAGGACTGTAGACAGAGACGAGGGGATAACACACAGGAGGCTGAGGAGGTAGGCAGGACACAGCATTCAGCATTCAGTATGTGGGTGAGGGGTTTGTTATCTGAGTCCAAGCACATGAGGAGTCACAGGTAGGTTTGAGACAGAAGAGTGGCCAAGCTCTCAAGTATAACGAAGAAAACAAATATAAACTCAGCTTCTGCTCATGTGAAGATTTATAACTGAGGCCTGGGTTCTTGCATAGTTTGGCTGTTACGCAGCTGAGAGGAGGCCGTTCATCTTTATTTCATCTCCTTTCTACTAACCCTACTGCCTCAGATGCACATGGTCTCTGACACTCAACTGCTTTAGCCACGTGGGAATAATGCTGGACTTCTCTCAGTTTGGAACTCTCTTAAGTGCTTCACGTGATGGCCGTTGCCCCTGGGACCAGTGTGGCCTGGCCC
The DNA here is from genome assembly GCA_019843815.1 of Montemys delectorum. Classification (NCBI taxonomy): domain Eukaryota; kingdom Metazoa; phylum Chordata; class Mammalia; order Rodentia; family Muridae; genus Montemys; species Montemys delectorum. The sequence goes on along the minus strand of JADRCD010188918.1, from coordinate 18,263 downwards.
TTGCTCAGCCCCAGGCTGGTTGATCCTGAGCCTCCTTCCTGCAATCAATACGATGCTCTCCGCAGCAGTTAGGTTTGGCCTCCTCTTTACTGAGATAATTTAAAGGTCTTATGAAGGAAAGAACTATGATGATTCCCTTGGCCAAAGCTGTGAGCTGTCTGTGTCTGGAGCAGAAACCACCTCAGTGTGTCTGAGGAATTTTTGCTGGTAAAATGAAGAAACGTAAAGGCAATGATACTGAGGGGATCCACGTGCCCTGGGTTTCCACGGAGGATGTGGAAGGAGACAGGTTACCCATGTTGGAAGCCTGAGGTCCTTACCTGAAAACTTGAGGACTGTGAACAGGGTAGGATTGACAAATGTTGGGTGAATGAATGAGTGAATGAATGACTTCATATAAGCCCCTCAAAACCTGACGAAGTAGCTCTGAGAACTGTTTTCCCTTCTCTTTCACACTGAACAGAGCTCTGGGTTCTGGCTTAAGCTGTCTCAGACACACGCTACCATTAAGACCTGCTCCAATCCTTATGTGACCACATTTACCTCTTCAGCCTGGACACTCAGGAAATCAGGGAAGGGGTGAGAGATTGGATTTTTTTTTTTTTTTTCACTAAGACGATCGGGGCTGAGACCCTCGTAGGTCACCATTAAATCACTGTGTGATCTTGGAGGGTTTTTACTTTGGACCTCAGGTTCCTTTATAAACAGAGAATTACAAGAGCAATCAGTGTTGGGATCTTATTTGATATATGTAGCCAATGAACGTTAAACACATTTGCCTTTCTGCAGGCATCCTGGAAACCATGATTTCTGTCAATAGGGAGCTCTAAAGATAGTTGTTTCAAGTCCACACAATCCCAGTGATGGCGACGAGCAGTTCCCGTGCAATAGATCATATTAGTTGAGCTTTTCAAATGACATGACAGACTGAAAGGTGTCTTTGGCTCAACAACCATGCGGTAAGCTAAAGATGGCAGGCCAGAGGCCAGACTCAGGAAGGCTGCATTGGAAAGTGGCTGTGGCCGGGGAGAATCTTGAGCAAAACATGGTGGTTGCTTTAGACGTTTGAAGAAATAATGGAAGGGGAGCTATAGCCACTGCTGGACAGATGGTCTGAGGGAGCAGATGACGGAGGAAACAGAACAACTCTACTCCGCCGAGAGGAATGCATTTCACATGGAGAAGACTGGGACCTATGCCCATCGGAAGGGTTTGGAGCTTGGAGTCTGGGAGGGAGAGTGAGCATGTGCCTAGCTGGACTCAGTGGATTCCCTCAGCAATGTACACAGCCCTACCTGGAGATAGGAGGGAATACAGGCAGAGCTGCAGAACCACTTCCTGAGATCTCTGATCACAGCGCAGCAGAGGAACACCAAGAGGCTAGAGGCTTAAAATGGCTTTGTTGGTATTTTGAAATCGAGAAGCCACAAACCAACAGGCTTGGCATCCATCGCTTCTGCCATCAGATTGCTGGCAGAATTCAAAGGCAGATTATTAAGCGGACAGCTTGTGAACTCTTGGAAAATAAGCCTTGTTTGGTTTGTTATGCACACATCTTGCCAAGTTAACCTTATTTCTTGTTTGGAGAGTGAGGTTAATGGGCTGGCAGATCAGGAGATGGCTGTAGGCCCATCCCGTTGTGACTTTTCAGCATGTCTTTCTGCCCCAGTTCTTTACATCCTGGACAAGCTAGGGGAAGTGGTATGGGTGCAGAAGAGATCAGGAGAGGCTGAGCGAGCATCTCTAGTCTGGCATTTCTTCAAGGGAACCAACAGCGCTCATAGGCCAACAAAGGAAGCACACAGGTCCTGTTAGGAGGGTCTACTTTAGTGAAGGAATAAACATTAATGAAATAAGGAAGGGATCTAAAGTTAGCTCTCCAGTAGTGTGTTCTTGAATTTTCCAGCAACTTGTATAAAGCCAGAGGGAGGCAGCATGGCCTAATAATTGGGAGAAGAGCTGGAATCAGTCCTGGGTTTACACCCTGGGCCAGTATGACTCACTAACTAGTCAAACGACCCTGGACAACTTATTTAACCAGAGCCTATACTACCTATAGAATGAGCTTTAAATCCTCAGAACTGTGATAATAATAAAAATAAATAAATTAGTTCCATGCTTGGGTAATAGTAAATTGTCTATTGTGTGGTGGGCCTGGTTTTATGTTTATAGTCGACTGTGTGCCCCTCACTCATCAATATAACATGAACTCTGTTTAGGAAAGCCGCCAGTCACACACTGGCCACTCTCTCCTCGTTCCCTCAGGTCATATCTAATTCAGAATAAGGATGGGTCTTCCTAGTTGGGTCAATGAGTTTCCACCCTAGATTTATTTCTGACCACTTTATTGAAATGCAGACAACATGCAAAAAATTCTACCTTGTAAGTTGTGCATTTCAGCAACTTTTATCATAGTTGTCTAGTTGTGATTTCTACCACTCCATGGTAATTGTTTATTTCTACCAGGAATCAAATGCAGGGCTACACATTCTAAGGAAAGTGCATTACTACTGAGTTACACCTGAAGGTTCTAATCAGAATATTTTCTTCTCTCTCTCTCTCTCTCTCTCTCTCTCTCTCTCTCTCTCTCTCTCTCTCTCTCTCTGTATACCTGTTGGAGAATGGATCCAGGGCTTGCTGCATTCTAAACAAATGTCCCACCATTGAGCTATATCCCACCCATGGGACTTCTTTATAACCCAGCAAAACCACACATTAGAAGGCTGAGGCCACCCACGGGCCGCTGGTGCTGTCTCTGTAGACTTCCCTACTTTGGATATTTTTCTCATGAACCACAGAACTCGTGGTCTCTGTGTCTGATTTCTTCTTACTCAGCATGTTCAAGAGTCAACTCCTTCTTACAGCTCTACAATATTCTCTTGTGAGGCTAGGTCACCTTCTGTTAACCGAGTCACCAGCTGACAAGCAACAGGGTTGTTTCCATGGTTTATCAATTTTTCAGGGTGCTTCCTCATAACAAGTGAACAGTCGAGTGTTAGCTTTTAAATGGCTGTGTTCTCATGAGCTAGGGTTGCATGGTAATGCTTAACAGTGCGAGGTATTGCCGGGCTGTTTTGAACAGAATAACAAATCAGTGATGACTATGGGGCTTGATGTGCCCTTATCTAAGATAACACTTGTTAGTTTCTGTCTTTGTGATGGCTTCTGTAGTGAGTGCAAAGTGGGAGCTCAGTGCTTTTTGATTTGCATTTGTCTGGTGGCTAGTGGTGCTGGCACCTTCCTACCTTTTCTGGATTGTACCTTGTAGTTATACATCACATTAGCATGTCATCATGGGCTAAATAAGCTTGTTGAAAGCCTTCTCTGGGAGTAAGGAGCCCCTCCCTTGTCTTCTACAAAATTCTGTCCCGGAGCAAGTTGCTCCCTCCTAACTCTGTTAATAAGGAGAAAGAAAAATCAACAAGATAGCTAAGGGCACTGAACCATTGTATCTTCGAGAACAGCTAGAAAATCAATTATTTCCCACCAAGGTTGTTATTGTTTATACCATACCACAAAATGCATACAGTGGGAGCGGGAAGCCAGAAACCCAACCATAGAGGAGATGGAAAGGTCTTTCTGCTTAGGACTCTATCAATCAGTAATTCTAGCTGGCTGCCTCAGTTTCCCCCACCTGTCTCTGCTGGATGAGTGCAAGCGCTCAATGTGATGATGTCATTTCTCTGTTGTTTTATTGTTCCTTTACTTGGAAGCCTCACCTCAATCAGGAACTCCAGCTGGCTGCCTCAACAAGGCCTCCCCAGTCATTTCTGCCGGATGTTTGTAAGCCCAGGGTTTGATGCTTCTACCTATTGTTTGTTTTCTCAGTCAGGCTGCTCCAGTCATCTCTGCCGGAGGCTTCGAGTGCTCGATTTGACAGCTGCTTTGCCATCTATCTGATGCTTCAGCCTACCTCTCCCTTGCTATTTACTCCTTTCCTTTTTGCTTTCTCCACACCCAATAAACTCACTCATTCAAAACCAAAAGCATGGCTATTGTAGATCATTCTGGGACTGTACAAAATATACCTTTGGGACCAGATCAATCTCTTTCAAAGAACCCGAAGCTTCAAAATGCCAGTCTATGGGGCTACTGACAGCTACATTCTGTGCAGTGGGTAAAGACCATGCTGCTGTTAGGAAAGAAAAGGACAGAAGCACAGAAAGGGATAAAAGGTGGAATGTGATGGCATTTGAGCTGTGGTTCTAGCTGTTGTTGAGGGCCAGCTGTACCCTTGACTTCCCCACAGCTCAGTGGTTTGGTCCATCCCCCCTACCTCCGCTGATCCAGTTCAACAGTGGTTACTATTTTTGCTTTCTCTTCTTTCATTTGGAGCCAATAAAGGTGCTGATCAAGGGGCTGGCACTGCTGATTGTTCTTAGGCTTTTTCAGATTTCTCGATGACAGAGTTACTATGAAGTGGAGTCTTTAGGAGGCCAAGGCATTTTCATAGGTGGTAATCATGGGTAAAATCAGCCAGATTAACTTTAACAAAGACAAATGATACCACCAGCATTTGATTCAAATAATCAATGACCTGAATAGCTGACAGAAATCTATATTTAAAAAAAAAAAAGAAGAAATCACTGGAAAATTGAATTTCAGCACTGTCCATCAGCGTAGCAGTTTCTGATCTCCTCATGCCATCTTGACGTGAGAACAGGAGACATTGACAGGAGACCAGATCCCACCCAGGGAGGTAGTTTAGAGAGCGGTTATCCCCAGTTCCTGATGCACACGGTTGCATTTCCAGGCTGTGTTACATGTTACAGGCCAGGCACACATACATACCTATGGGAGATTGCCTAACTGAATCCCACACAGAGAAGAAGGCTTATGATGAAGAACTATATTGAAATCTGCCACCTAAACAATGGGAACTTTTTTTTTTTTTTTTGCCTGAAGGAGTAGGACTGGGGTTGGGGTGGGGTTATGGAGGGAAGGAGTTAAATGAGAGCTGTCCTGGGTGAGGACTTCATCTACACCTGTGGGGCTTACAGTACCCCCACACTCTCAGGCATGAATGAGAAACCAAAGTCTACAGAGGACAAGACCTTGCTCAAGGTCAGTCTTGTAGCAAGAGACAGAACATTGTGGTTAGACTTGGGCTGTTTCCTATAGGCCTCCCCTGCCCTTTACGTCCTCCTTTCCCAGGCAGGAGAAGAAAGGAGTACGTGGGGTTGCAGAGATGATAGTCCAGAAAGAGAGCTTTAAGGACTTGGCTGGAACTGGCTCCCTCTTCTCCATCCGAATCCATGTCCCTAGTAGTAGCAGTTTGGTAAAGTGATGGAAAGCCTGGGTCCTGAGAGCCAGCCTGCCCACTGAGTGCCCAACGCCTGGCTTTGGCACTTACTGGTGTCTTTGGGCATATCACTTGCCTTCTTTCTTGGTTTCCTGGCACTTGTAGAATAGTGGCAGAAATGAGTTTCTGTTTGTGAAAGTGCTCGCTCTTCACAGGCGTTTATCAAGTAAGCTCTGGATTCAGGCCACTGTGAGTTTTGGACTGGATTTTTGCAAAGGCCTGTAGACATGACTCCTTATGCCACACAAAGATGTATGTGCTTAAAATACAAATCTAAGGGTGTCATCCCCCCTGCTCAACGCGTATCAAGAGATGTATGTGGAACATGTAGGCTGCAAGGCCACACACAGTGCAGCATGTAAAGACCATGTGCAGTTGGCAATGCTGAGACAACATGCCTGTCACTCAACAGCCGAAGGGTATGGTAATAACAATGGTAGCCAGGGGCAAGTGTTCACCTGGGCAGATGTGCCACGTAGGGGGCACAATGGTGATAGTTCCCCGAGTTCCAGTGGAAACATGCAGCCTACTTTTTCTGTGGAATTTCAAAAGAGGGGGGCCGAGGGAAAAAAACTAAAAACTCAGAGCATCATCTCTACTCCAAGCTCCCCCCAATACCACTGTGGCTGTGCGGGTGCAAGAAAGCCTTTCCTGGGGCAACTGAGATGGCTCAGTGGGTAAACGTGCTTGCTGTCAAACTTCACATCCTGAGTTCAATTCACGTGGCAGAAGAGAAAAATGACTCCATCAGATTGTCCTCTGACTTCCACATGTGTGCTCTGGACCCCAATAAACAAACAAGTATAAATAAAACGCAAAATAAAGGTGATGTTTCAGACACAGGACGCAGGACTCCACCTAGACCCTCCAGCGTGGGGCACCTGTCTGTACTACACGGGTGGGAACCCAGGACTGTGCTCTCTGCTTCCCGCCCCTTCTCTTAGCATGTCCTCCGTAATCCACAGTGATGTCTGGGCTGAAGCAAGAGCATGGAAGCTTACCTCCCTAATACGGAAGGCTAATTAATTTGTATTAGGGCTTAGGGATAATTAAACTTTTTATCTGAACTTAAGCTGCACAAACCACCCGCCTTGTACAGTTAATTGCGCCTTCATTTCCTCCTCCAGGTGCCGGGAGATAAGTGCAGCTGAGCTGGAGGCTGCTTCTGCCTGCCTTTCAGGCAGGTCCAGAAGACCACTGCGGGGAGTCCACTGTTACTGCATGCCAAAGCACTGTCCATTTACTGCCCACTGTAGGCGCCCAATCAAGGAGGCTCACCCCTGATGCAAGTCTTGTGGATGCTGCCACACCTGGTCCTGAGTCCACCTTCTTCTCGGAGAAGCAACGACACAGGCTTTCTCTTTGGGTGGGAGCAGGAGAAGAGCTCTGAGGGCTGTCTGGGCTACCATGGTGAACCCTGGGAACTCAGAGCTCTTGGCTCCTTCCAAGTGCAGGGTTAAAGGACAGCACAGTGGTGGATGAGCCCAGAGGATAAGACACTCATTAAAAAAAAAAAAAAAAAACATTGAGCTATCTTCTCTGGATAATCAAGGGTGCAACTTCTCTCCATGAAGCGGTGTGGCTGGAATGTGTGCGTTTCAGTTCTTCTGCCTTATCTGGGAAATCACACATCGCTTCATTTACCCCCACCAACCAATCCCAAGAAGGAGATGCATTATTATCCTCGTTATAGATGAAGAAAATCGAAAAGCATTCCCAAGGTCACCTAGCTGTCTAGCTGCAGAACTGGGATGTGGGAGGGTCTCTTTGACTCCAGAGTCCCTGTGCCCAACTGCTAGTTGCTGCAAAGCCGTGGACTGGAGGGGCCAACATGGCAGGTGGCAGCAGGGCCAGAGAGCAAGGGGGGAAATTTTTTTTAAAGAAGAGGTTCCTGAGGGGGCCTGGAAAACAAAGCAAAAACTCTCCCTTTTGCTCATGTCTTCAAAGTGAGTTTGCTCCTTGGTGCTCATCTGCTAAGTGAGAGCCCTGGCACCAACTGGGAGCAGAAAGATTGCTAACCCTAAGACCCACCTGGAGTAGAGCCACAGAGGAGAGCAGAGACTCAGAGCAGGGCCAACAGCAACAAAGGAAGTGAGAGCTCAGCAATAGTGTGTGTGTGTGTGTGTGTGTGTGTGTATGTGTGTGTGTGTGTGTGTGTGTGTGTGTGTGTATGTGTGTGTGTGTGTGGGTGTGGGTGTGTGTGCATGTGTGTTGCTTATATTTTTGTTTTGTTTTCTTGAGACAGGGTATCATATAGCCCAAGCTGGCCTTGAACTTTTTGTGTAGCTGAGACTTGCCTTGAACTCCTGGCTCTCTTGCCTCCATCTCTTAAGTGCTGGGATTATAGGCATGTGCCTCTTTACCCAAGAGTGATCTGTTTCCATTGGGCATCATTGAGGGTCATATAGTCCTCACCAGCCTTTCTTCTGGGGTAAGTTAACTAAAGATCAGGTTAAAGACACACTCAGGCTCACCATTCTGGGACTACAAGCCAGGCAGGCTGCCTTTGGGGCACTCTTGTCTTCACTGTGCCTTCCTGTAGGAAAGGAGAGATAAGCCCAAGGAGAAAGGGCAGCCTAGAGAGAGGGAAAGGAGATGGGAAAGCCCAGGTGGAAGCTCTTCAGTGCTGAGGATAAAAGTCTAGATCTATTCATCCACCCAGACCACAGAGAAGGGGCTATGTGAGTCTCTAGGCCATCTGCTATGTTTGCATTGCTAGGCAAGGTTACCACCAGTCACAGAGGTAGGCTCTTGCCAAGAGATGGACAACACTATTCATTTCCTCACCTTGCTGTCTCAAAAGTCACACTGGGTGACAAAGCTGATACTCCAAACCGGGGTCTCAAACATTAGTGTGCATGAGAACAACCTGGAAGTCATAGTAAATCAGGCTGCTAGGCTCTAGCCAGTGACGTCTGATTCTGTAGATCTGTGGTGGCACTGGCAAACCTGCACGTAAGGTTCCCAGGTGACATTGATATTGGAGATTTGGGGACCACACATCCCTAAACCATGTTTTCCCCACGTGCCGCATATCTACGGACTCAGAATGTCAAGGCAAGGTGTACGGCCACCAGCTTTAGGTCATGGAAGTCACACCACAAATGAAGAAAAAGTTCTGAGTTAGAGGGAGAGCCTGCCTGATGGTCCAGAGTCATGTGCTGAGGATAGAATTTAGTGCACACACTTATGCAAATACACATATACACACATAGACAGACACGTAGACATACACAGACACACTCATAAGTAAACATAGTTGAACACACACAACAAACACAGACAGATATACAGTCAGATGCACAAATACAGCTCCCTTCTCTTCCATTCTCCTGCCACCTGAGCTTCTGCTAGATTGGAAAATCTGTGCTCCCATTGCTGCAGGCCTCTCCACGACCTCTAACCTCCTCCCCGCCCCGCAAGTCCTTCTCTCCACTGAGAATGATCTGCTCTGGCAGCCTACATGCATATTTCCAGATGTTGTTCAAATGTCACTTCCTCGGGCTCATCTTGACTTGGCGGTTGGCATAGCTGTCACTCCTGTCTTTTGAATCCACCGGGGGCACTCACTCCTTTATGTCCTAAGAAACCTTGCAAAATGTCAGTTTTCCTCCTTGATTAAGAGCAGTCTGAGGGTGGGGCTACTCGTCTCTGGATCCCAGGTGCAAAACACCCTGCGTGGTGCACAGTAAGGACTCAGCAGCTCACATGAGAGATAAAGCAAGCTCTTCCTGCTGTGTGATTCTGTGAACTGGATGGGCCTTGGGGCTAACAAACCAAACTGCAAAGCTCCAGGAAGGCAGAGGTATGCGCAACTGTCCTTAGCACAAGTCAGACACTCAAGAGACTTGCTGAATGAGTAAACGAGTAAAGAAACTACAAATGTATTTTTCAGTGGGACTTCTCTTTTGGCCAACTGGATCAACAGAGGGCTCTGTTGCTATAGTATCTACTTCCTAAGTATGATTATATAAAAAAGTTGTATCTATTTATTTTTATTTATGTGTATGTGTCTATATAAATTTATGCTCACCATGTACATGCAGGTGCCAAGAAGGTCAAAGAGAGTGTTGGATCCTCTGGAGCTGGAGTGGCAGGTAGTTGTGGGCCTGTCATATGTGCTGGGGACGGAAACTGAGTCCTCTGCAAACTGTAGTAAAGCTCTCTTACTTTCTGAGCTCTCTCTCCAGCGTCCTGCATATACTTTCTGATGAGATATGTGGTTCACTTGAAGCAGATAAAATTCTGCTTTACTCCAATAAGAAGGGACTAATCCCAAGGCTGAGTCACAGCTGAGGCGTGAGCAGGGAGCAGAGAGGAAGAACACCGCTGTTCTGAGGCAAAAGCCTACCAGAGCCAAGTGATCAGGGATTTGCTCCTGGGCCAACAGCAACAGAGACTATGGAAAAACTAAGTTCAGTCCTGGGAGTGGGCTGAACGGCTCCCAGATGGCAGCACCGTATTTAAATCCTGCCCTCAGGATTTAAATCCTAACCTGGGCCTTTAGAATTCCCACACACCAAGAAAACAGAACCCCCAAGGAAGGAAGCAAGCAGTCCTGGTGAAGGGCCGGGGGAGGAAAGTAGACTCAGACAGCCCCGTCAAGCAGTCCTGGTGAAGGGCCGGGGGAAGAAAGTAGACTCAGACAGCCCCGTCAAGGGCTTCTGACACTAGCGTTATGGTATGGAGTAGTTAGCTATGAAACGTTCTGTGAAACACAGCCAAAACTGGAGTTGCAAAAATGAGCAAGAGTAGAATACTTCTGGGCGGCTCAGGGCAGGGACCCCGAATCAGCACATCAGCACTTGCAGAAAGGTGCTCTGGGCAGCGGTGTGAGATGGGAGCTCTTGCTTCTCGCTTACTGAGCACCCTGCCCGAAGGCTATAGGTCCGGGTGGGGACTAGAACTTCAGTCTAGTTCCTTCTTGTGGGCAGCTTTGGAACTAGATCTTCAGATTTTGTTGTGAGAATGGGTTCTATACACTCCTGGATTTCAGGAATGACATGAAAGATTCCTTCTGTTCAAGAGTAAGAAATGATCTAAAGTTCTGTCTGGACAAATCACCTGGAAGTGATTATGGAAGGTGTGATTATTTTGAGTCATCATAAAGAGATAGGTGGAATAATTAGCCTTTTGATGAGATACTATGGCTCCCTGGTGTCTCTAGAAGATGCCATGGGGTTCTGTTGTGTTAGTCCACCTGACACAGAAAGGTGCAACTTCTCCTGTTTCTGTTCTCTTTCTCTTCTTTCAGATGCTGACCAGAACCTAAATACTTTTTTTTTCCCCCAATACCCCAGCCTTTACTCTTTCTCTAAAGCTCCTTTTCTGGACACACCACATGGCTGCTTGCTACTCTATGGCTGACCTCCATGCCAGCTTCACTCAAACAGCACAGCGTTTCTCTGTTCTCATGGTCCAGACAGCTGTGGAGATTTACAGCTTACCTGCTCTGAGGTTTTCTTTTAAATTCTAATGGAATTGTTTTCAAGCTTCAACCAACCAGCCAGCCAATCAGGACCTACTAGCACGATGTGAAAAGAATCAGTTGTAGAAGTAAAAACTGCCCACATTCATTAGGACTGAGTGTAATGCTGTGTACCAACCAGTTATCCTCACTAGAGGAGACCTTCTTTATCCAGACTAGTTCTTGAGGACCCTCATGTTGTCCCTTGTTCCTGGATCTGAGTTCATTCCTAGTGTGACTAGTCGGAAAGCAGTAAAGAGCAGGGTGTGTGTGTGTGTGTGTGTGTGTGTGTGTGTGTGTGTGTGTGTGTGTGCATGTGCGTGTGCATGTGCCTGTGCACAAGTGTGTGTGTCTGTGTGTCTGTGCTAACCTCATCCCTGAATGAAGCAGTCACAGTAGCCACACTGCAGAGCTGAGCAAAGCTAGGTCACTACAAAGCCCTGTCTTTTTGGGTCCCCTAAAAAGCCCGCTGATGGACCAGCAGAGGTGTCGAACCGACAGCAAACCAAGAAGAAAACTAGATGGGGATAGAATAGCAAGTCCCATCTGTCCATCCATGGATAGAAACGGAAGAAGCACAATCAAGTTCACTACTGGTCTCTTCCCAATGAGGGCACATTCAGGTGGAAGCTGGGATTTGCTTATTTATGGTGGCACTTCCTAAATGTCTGGCCAGTTGTTCCCTGGCCCTAGATGTACTTGCTTTGAGTGTGACTGTCAGAAACATTTGTCCTTTGAGGAAGAAGTAATCGAAGAAAGGGTTGAGGTCCCAGAGACTAGGTGGTCTTTATCTCCTGCCTGGGCTCATAAGGAGAGATGTCACTTAGGGTGGTAGGGCAAGTGGAATCAAGCCACATTGGCATGTGTGCTACCCTAATCTTGATTGGCATGCTTTTCTGGAAACTGCATGTTGCTCAGTTTATCCTCCCTAATATCAGGTCCTAGGAAACTGTTTACCATTATCTTCCCACACTCCTGGGTGTATGGGTTGATCCAGAAGAGCTGTGAGGAACAGTACATGTCTGGCCAAACCATGGAGTTCCCTTGGAGACCTTGTCCCACAGGCGGGCACCATCTGCTGTTCTTTCTCCATATGGGCATCACAGACGCCCTTCTCCCTGGGTCAGATGCTCGGCCTTTGGCCACCTGGGGCTAGCAAGCATCTCAGAAAACTATGTGCTCCCCAGTGGAGCAAGCAAGCCCCGGGACAAGCCTTTGGTGAACAGCATGGTGGTCATGTGATACAGATGGGAAGGCTGGATACAGGGATGAAGGAAGGCTCTTGAAAATATGCAACAGAGGCCTGATAGGACCAAGGTCGGATACCGGTGACCCTCGGGGGTGAAGCAGCGAGGTGGAGGTGGTAGAGAGCTAGGCTGGGGATGCTGGGCTAGATCAGCAATCAGCTTGAGGGACTCCCTGTGTGCTGCTTGTTCATATGGATCTTCTTCAAGCTCCAGTCTAGCCTCTGTTAGCTCACCTCTGATTCTGTTTTCTGTGAAATAGGCAGAGACAGGAGGAGAACGTTGGCAAAATGCAGCTTGTTGGCATGAGGGGGCCACAGCAAATTAAGGAGCTGAGATTAGGTATTGGAGCCTGTACATGATCACCAGGTATCCCAGTCAGCATATATTGTGCTCTTTCCTACATGGACTTTTGTATCTTGTCTGCATTCCTCTCCTCTGCCCTGAGCTACACTGAGACCACCTTCTGCATTCTGGGGTAGTGGGGAGGGGGCTGTCCTTCAACTTCTCCCATCCCCATCTTCTGAGGACTAGTTCTCCTTCTCCCACTAACTACATCTAACTCAGTCTTAGACTTACAGGCCTGGCAGGCCACCCTCCCTAGCCTCTGTCCTGTCCAACTGGTGGACTAGAGTCAGATAGGCCTGTGTGTAAGTCAGTGCACCTTCTCCATCTCTCCCTTTCCCTCTCTCTCCTTCTCACCCTTCCCCCTCCAGCTGACAGACTTCCAGCAGTCACAAGCTTCCTGAGTCTCATTTACTTAACCGGAAAAAAAAACGAACAAAAAGAACTTTCTACATAGGGCTTTTATGGAAGTCCAGCCCATCATAGCATTTTCAGAGCTAGACAGCCTCTTTTCTGATAGACAGCCTCTAGTTACCCTGCACAAATGCAAGCCGGTCACTACTGGGTTGCTCTTGCTGTCAGTTCGTCTTTAGCTAGCACCTTTGAGTTCCTGTTCTGCCTTTGGGGACTCCAGAGCTCGTCTGATCGTGTACCAACATGACAGATCTCTGAGTTCCTCGGGCATAGCCTGCCTCCTCATCTCATTTGGCATAAACTGCTGGTGGCTGTTTCCCAGTTGCTTTTCCCTCTTCCCCTCAGCTGCCAGCTCTGTATAATGTGGTTCTGGAGTCAGGGTCCCCGTGCAAGCCTCTGGCTGTGCGACTTCAAGGCAGTGAAAGTCTCTAAGCCTCAGCAACACCCAGGCCTCATTGGCACATTTGGGTTCATGTCTTTCCAGTACCAGGTGTGACCTCCACCAAGGCAGGCCTGGCACAGTGTAATGTCACCGCCCAGAAGAGGGCTCCACAGCTCTGCATGGCCCCAGGGCTTGCTGGGCACATGGCCAGCTGTTTAAAGGATACCTTAGGGTGGAGGGCTAAATTCAAATCACATTTCCGAGATAGGATTTTCCTTGAACTTTTAATAGGACTGAGTTTCTGGGTCCCCCACATTGTTAACAATTACTTCTAACATAGTCTCAGGTACTTAAACCTGCTCCAGAGCCTGGGGCCAATTTAGTGTTTCCAGCGAGTGGCAGAAAATTCTGAAGAGTCCTTTCACATCTTACAAGTTTGTAGCCCCAGGGCTCAGAGCTTCTGGGCTGGGTTTGATTTAGCTCAGTAAATTCAGCCAACTCTTGATCATTCCCAAAAGTATATTTTTTCCCCTCCTTTTTTCTCTGGAAGGTGGCGATGGGATCACATATGAGATCTAGCTTGCCTGCCTGAGCATGGGCTGAAAAGACGGACACAGTAGGTGTCCCCTGTCTGCCAGACATAGGAGACTGGGGGCTTCTTTGGTCTCTGCTCTCTGAGTCTTTGCATCTCTGTCTCTTCACTGTCTCACACCCTCCTCTGGTCCTGAGGAGAAACTATGACACCAGTTTAGGATGCCTCTATTTCCACTTTTCCCTCTTGCCCCCCAGAAACATGCTAGTGACAGCGGGGACTTTGGTCTCCCTGGTCTCCTCTGCTTCCTGAGTGCTCCTCCCAATGTTAGCCACTGTCAGGTTTATTACAAATTTTATGAATGAATGAATGAATGCGTATCTGATTCTTTTTCAGTCCATGCCTCTCAGCTCCCCATGTCCACAATGGTCCAGCCAGGCCTTCTTGACCTGGTATCTAAACAGCTCCAAAGCCCAGGTGGCCTTTGGGGATGCTTTCTCTCCACACCACCCTCTCTCTACATGTGTACTGGGGGAGGAAGGGAGCCCTTGAGGGTGCTTTCTCCTCCTACCTCTGTCTGTCTATGTGGGGGAAGGAAGATGGGGAGATGCAGAGAGAAAGAGAAGGAAGAGAGAGAGAGAGAGAGAGAGAGAGAGA
>JADRCD010188917.1:0-33140 GCA_019843815.1 Montemys delectorum | reverse complement strand
ATCCATCCATCCATCCATCCATCCATCCATCCATCCATCCATCCATCTATCCATCCATCTATCTATCCACCCCACAAGCTTGGATAGTGACAAAAAGAGTCCATGGCTTCTAGAAGTAAACTAAATCCACAGCTGCTAGGAGACAAGGTGTGGAGCAGTACAGTCCAGGGGAAAGACTGAAGAATATACCCAGAATGGACAGGAAGGAAGAAGGGCTGAGTTTCAGATGCTGGTGTAAAGTCCTGGAGTAGAAGGTCAGTGTGAGGGACTTCTCAACGTGCTAGCATCTGTCTCCTCATTACACTACACGGTATGCAAAGTGTTCTGACTTTCCTTCCCTTCTCCTACCACTATCTAGAAATAATTGTTTTTAGCATCATGGAATTCTGAGCAAGAACATGTCAAAGGATCTGTAAAGTGAGATTTTGACTTTCATTTCACATGATGCTGACCTGTACTGTCTGATTTCTCAGTCCATGTAGCATGGAGTATTGACTGGGCCTACTGCCATTTGTGTAAATAATAATAGTTGAAAACTTCTAGCCAAATCAATACATTATTCCAATTCATCCTACTTGTTCATTTGTTCTTTACAATGTAGAAAATTTAAAACTGCCTAAGATATTTATTCTAATTTTGTGGTTTAAACCTTTGCCACTACAAGCTACAGTTACCCTGGAGCATGTCTCAGGTGACTTCATTTGCCATCATTCAGAGGTGGTAGCCAGGACGGGCAATGCTGTGTAGCAGAGGCTGGCTCTACAGTAGGTAAATCCCAGACACTGGGGAGAATAGCCCCAAACCGAGCCGCACAGTTTTAGTATTGGCGACTTATTATTCAGTCACTGAAATAAGCATTCTGTATTCATTGTACTAAATTCTATTTGTTTTCTTTCTCATTGCTCTGATGAGATACCTGGAGAAGCAGCTTAAGGGAGGAAGGAGGTAATTTGGCTCGAGATTTGTGAGGATCTATCATCACAAATCTCGGCAGGGGAAATGTGGCAACTAGAACCTGGGGGTGAGGCAGTATGAGCTTGCTCATAGCTGATGCGGGTGGATCAGGAAGCAGAAAACAGACTAGAAGTAAGACTTGTCTATACACCTCAAGATCTGTCCCCCAGTAACACACTTCCCTCTGGGCGCCACTTTCTCCAAAACAGCTGTACCAGCCAAGGACCAGGTGTTCCAAATCAAGACCAAGAGGAGATATTTCACATTCAAATTATGACAATCCTTATTTTAAAAATAAACACAAAAGGATAATAGTATTATCTTCACTATATAGATGAAGGCACTGAGGTCTACAGAGTGTAAATCATTTGCTTAAGGACAGAGTAAGTAAACAGCAGGCCCAAGGTTAGAAGTGTATCACACAAAAGTCATCCACTTAAGCATCAGATAGATTTAAGCATCATGATGCCTCTGTGCATGTGTGCCCGTGGTGTAGCTGAGCAACTTCACAATTCTTAACAAAGAAGTCACACACACACAGACTCTGGTATGTGCACATCTCTCCTTATTCCCATTTCTAAAGCAAAATTCCTATATGAAGAATCCTAAAATGTAGTCTTTTTATTAATAGCCCTGGGACTTTTTTTTTTTTTTTTTTTTTTTTTTTTTTATAAGCATAGAGTGTGGAAATAACTTCAGCAGCTGGCTTGTGACGTGTTAAATTCTGTCACTTTTTGACAGATGGCCAAGGTGGTGACAGCATCTTCTGCAGTAAATATGAGCAGATTTACAGAGATTTGAACTGGAGAAACAGATGAAATAGAAAAGAGCCTTTGGGGGGAAAAGAGATAGAAGGCTTTCATGTTCTTGTGTCTTAAGTTCTTGTAAATCTTTAAAGGTCCCTTGACCTACCAAGGGAAATTAATTGAAGTTTGCTAAAAAAGGAAAGTCATGCTTTTAAACAAATGCCCAGAGCAATGAGAGTACTGAATAATGATCTACAATTGTATTAAAAGCCAGTTGTCGGTTGAACTGGGAAAATATAATTGCATGTTTTTATCTGTCCTTCCTATTGGTGATCATTCTGAATTAATTTTTGCATAAGCCAAATATTTTTTCTGATTTTGTAGGCAATTTTGTCCACACAGAGAGACTGCAGCTCACAGAGCAATACTATTGGTAGGGTAAAGGGCCCAAGTTTGTTTCTTTCTTTCTTTTTAAATTGTTAATTGACAGTAAATTGCTGTCAAGTTGAATCCCCTGAATCTCATTTTACTTTAAAAAAAATTAGTTCTTGGCACTTTACATTATCCATAGTAACTTATGTTCATTACTAAGTATATTTGCAAATGATAATTTTTTTCTTTTTCTTTTCTTTTCTTTTCTTTTTTTTTTTTTTTTTTTATAATGTAGAAAAACAAAGTGACTGGTAGTGTTGTTGCTGTTATTCGGTATAGATTTAACTGATTAAAAAACAAAACAAAACAAAACAAAACACTGTTCCTGTGCGTACAAAAATCACTGTCTGTAAAGCAAATCTTAATAGCAATTTGTTTCCTTGAGTAGGATAAACTGCCTACACAATGCTTATACATTTAATTAATTATGCAATAGAACATTTTTTCGCTCAGAGACAAATTATAAATTCAAAATGTTTCAATGATCATATATTTCAATTTTGAATTATTGAGATTTTTATGGTAATGTAACTTTAGGAGCTATCTGTAACCACTGTTCATCCCATTTCACAAACACCGAATTTTATGAGAGATAAATAAAAGTTGTCACAAAAGAAACTTGCATCGGCAGGCAGCCTTCTATGAGATGCTGCGTACTTACATGATCACTGTTTTTTGTTTGTGTGGCAGAGTAGAACAATTCACAAGGACACTGTTACTTGACTGAAAAAAGAAAACAAGGGCCATGTGCAAGACAGCATTCAAGAGGGGCTTCAAGTGCACACTGTATGTTACACAGAAGGGATGTTGGGGAATAGCATATTGTAAAAGATTTGTGTGTGTGTGCACACATGCGTGCACATGTGTTTTGAGGCCAAAAGAGAGTGCTGGATTTTTTTGGAACTGGAGTTACTGGAGGTTGTAAGCTGTTTGATATTGATTGTGGGAACTGAATTCCAGAGGTTATAAGAGCAGCAAATGCTTGTAACCTCTCAGCCATCTCTCCTGCATCTGGGGAGAAGTAATTTGAATTTGTAATAATGGGAACAGAACTTATTATGGTTTTCAAATAATAAGTAGCTTAAATAACACGCAGAAAGCATCGTTGAAGCCATAGGCATACAAATTTATCCTATGTACTTTTGATGAGTTCCATCCCAATTTTAAGGTGATATGCCTTCATTTTAATTGTCATTGCTAGAAAAAGCAGATGTTAGATACAGTTTTGTGTTTTTTTTTTTTTTAGCTCAATACCTGGCTTTTAATATATTGTATATCAAAATAGGACCTGGGGTGGGAGGAGGAGAAACTAAACCAAACAGTAAATGATAGAGATGATTGTGTAGCAGTCCATGTAGTGTAGTGGTGAGATATGTACTGTCATGTAATTGTAATCAATACATTAACCAGTACATTTAAAAAGGATAAAAGAATAGGCACTTATATCAGGAAATTATAATTCAAGGGTCCTAAAAATGAAAACTGTTGTGAGCCCTGTTAGAATAATAGTGTGATAGGAATAGTTGTGGGATGTGCAATAGAAAGTGTGTAGATCATATGTGGAGGGTGAAGGAAATGGATGTGCAGTGGATGCTTTAGCTATGGTGCTAGTCCAAAAGCTATCCTCCATCTTCTTAGAGTCACAGAGAAAGGGGAGGAGTTTTTAAAACAGCAATACAGTTCTAAAAAACTAGTGAAAGACCCAACTCACAGATTAAATAAGTTTTTATCAGGCTACAAATAACACCACATTTTTAGGGTATATGTTGGGATTCTCTCTCTCTCTCTCTCTCTCTCTCTCTCTCTCTCTCTCTCCCTCTCTCTCCCTCTTTCTCTCTCTCTCTCTCACACACACACACACACACACAGACACACACACATACCCACCCACCCACCTACACACATACACACACATACATACACACACACACACACACATGCACACATACCCCTCCCCCAGACACACATGCACGCATACATGCACATGTGAGTGTTTGTATGCATATATGTATGTTAGGGTATATCTTTCAATGTTTCAGGATATATGTTAGGGTATATGTTATATTGAGTAGCTAAAAGATAACAATGTCACATATCACTGAAGCAAATAGCAAAATAGCAGATGTTTTACCTTCACAGAAGGCAGGCAAGAACTTTATGGCTTCTTGAAAGTATTAAATTGAAAAAAGTCTTTCAAACAGATTTCTATTATATTAGAAATAATCTTCCAAGTAAAAGAGAAAGGCTGTCAGTGCAGGCCAAGTTGTCCCGAAGGACTTTATTTACAGAACAAGTCAAAATGTGATGACTTTCAAGATGCGAACCTCAGGGCATCAAGAAGTACGAATGCAGGGGGAGGAAGTTTTTCAAGCTCGTGCCGCCTACACACTCGTGTATGGGGCCATCTATGAGAGTGTGGTTGGCCTCCTAGGGGCCACACCATCAGAACATTTACAGTTTTTTTTCTGTCTTATAGTTACTACTATATTTCTGGTCAACTTGAGATGCATTTCCCACCAGCAAACATACTGTCTTACAAGAGTGGTGCCTCAGTACATACTCTGTTTCATAGTTTACTCCTTGCAAATGTAGAGGGAATCTTAACACTAAACTTGCACAAAGATTTATGTAATCCAAGGCCAGTAGGGTACAGTCATGTATGGGGCCATCTATGAGAGTGTGGTTGGCCTCCTAGGGGCCATTTCTTGATCCCATTTCTCTCTTTCTTTTAGGAAAAGGCACTGTATGTTTGCTGAGTGCAAGTGATGGTTGCTAGAAAATGTGCCTGTGTCTGATAAGAGAAAGGGAGGGTTTAGAGCAAGAGACACCAAAGTTTATTGGAGCTTTGGAGCTCAGGAGAAAATATCTTTCCAAAAGGGAAGGGATATACCTTTAAGAAATGTTTATTTCCATTAATGAGAAGCTTCAGTGACCCGTATTATGGACTGTTCTCTTTTGCATAATGTAGTGACAGATTTACTGAAATTTAGAGGCTGCATTAGTATTTACAGATGGCACAGCTATAGATTTCACTTTATTAACACACATATGGATGTTAAAATTGCTGATGGAGATGCTGGCTCAGTTTGGTTTGGCTATGGATATGCTAATTATAATTCTGCTTTCTGTGCTTTGAGAGGTTAGAAGTTACATGGCAAAGATCTGTTTACTGGGCATGCTGGAAAGCCACAGCCATTCAATAGGAAACAATTCAGTGTCACTAGTCTGTCTCACATACATTTCCTCACATAGCTAAATAAGAATCATTAACACATTCCGGGTTTATTAAACATTCATCATTCTATGAGAAGATCTTTAAAGAGCACGTAGAACATGAAGAAGTAACAGGGAAGCTATTTTTTGGTCACAGTGGCAGCATGCTAACTGAGTTAAGGAAGGTAAGCATTGTTATTCACAGAATGGATCCAAATTTGGTAAAAAGATTTGTAATTAGTCAGGGAGAGAAATCAGTTAATAAAGAAAGGCCTATTATCAGCAAAGGGGGGCATACGTAATGTTGTAAATGGAAAGTTAAATTGCTTGGGTGAACTTTAGTTTAACAAACAAGAAAAGAAAAAGAAAAAAGAAAACCAATATGGATAATTGGGAAATAATAAGATCATACTGGGAAAAAAACATCAGAAACTTGCTTTAGGTATTAGCAGAATATTGGCTAATGAACTTACCTTCCTGTAATTCTCTCTGAACATTCTCTTTTGCTCTAAATTGGAGAAAGTTATGTTTCTTGTTTGTGAAGGGTCTCATTCTCCAACACAATTTATCATATTTTAGTTTTAACTGGCAACAAATATTGAAACAGAGAAAAGGATTTCTTGTGCTTAGGATTTCCCTGGGTTACCAATCAGTTCTTAAATTTGAGTTGGGTCTGGGCTCCTGGTTGGGTATAGGCTCGCTGCTAAGGACTGTCAACTTGATGGGTCCTCAAGAGAGATTCAGCACAGGAGACCAGAGTTCATCAAAGTATATCTCAGTTCAGGCTAATTAAAAACAGTTAGCTTAAAAAAATGTATGGTTTAAAGAAAGACTTCTTTTGTGCTTATGGTTATTTAAATAATCCACATGCACATGGTTATTCCAATACTAAAATTATGCAAATAGATTTTTGGCCATTTTTTGAAATTTGAACCTTATGTTGTTCCTATGAACTTTGAATTATGGGAAGGTTTTGGAAATTATTTCCAGAATCAATATCAGATATTATTTTATATGACCACTGACCTATTGATGAGTTAGAAAGTACTACAATAATTAAATTCAGAGATGACTCCAGAATTAAAGATGGCATTAATTAGAATTCAGGCTTAGCTTATAATGCTATGTTAAGGAAAAGGTCATCTGATATATAAAGAATTATTTCCTCTAATCATAACCTTTCTTTTGTCACTGATATTCTTATAATTAGCTTTACTTGTCTTTTGTTAGACATTATATCAAATGTAGTCCAATGTTGTACGCTAACACTCTTAAGGCAGTCTGAAAGCTTTCTTCATAATATTAGCAGTTCTGCTCAGACTGACTCAAACAGCTAATAACTTGAGGGGTGGCCACCACTGCAGTCAGAAAGCCTGGACTGTGCACCAAGAGACCAGTCTCGGTCACTAGAGCATTATGTGCTAGTCAATTTGTCAGTTAACATCTGCAGACCAGTTTTCCTTTTAGGGTACTGGGACTTGAACCCAGTGCCATGCTCACCCTGCCTAAGCACTGTAGGGTTGCACTACACCCCCAGTCCCAATTTCATTGTCAGAGAAATAAAGGAATTGTAGCTGCTAACTTCCTTAGCATCCTTTCACTTGAAAACCTTTTTCCTCTATATTGATTATTTTCAGTTGTCATAGATACAAGTTAAACTTATTTTATGCTCCATCCCAGCTTATATATAACATGTTATAATGGTTTATTATATTTAAAAATATGGACAGTTCTTCAAGCAAATATTTTCTATGTGCCTGTTTTGTACAGTGTTGGTCACTTGTCAACACAACAGTGAAGAACATGGACTAAGTCTGTCCCTTCATGGAACTTACTCATCTGTTGGGTACAGTGTGCTGAGTAAGATAAAATTTAAAATGGACACTTTTTGAAACTTGTGAGGAATGTGGCCGGTGGGTATGTGAACAGGGAAGTTTGAAGTTCACTAGGTTGGCAGTTGTGTCAAGCATGCTGCAACATCTTGTGCTGGCTTTTACTATTGTGTAGAGCACCATTTCCCAGTTCCACAGTCAGCTGGACCATGGCTAACTTGAAATAAACTCTGAAGGTAATAGCTATATGATGAAGATTAATAATGTGCAATCACTACAAATGATGCTCCCACCCAAAGCTAGTCAGGCCATCCACCTTAGAACTACATTCCAGCTTCCCATCTGCTTAGCAGCATAAAGTGCCTAATGTCAAGTGTCACAATAGAGTGCCTGCCAGGTATGGTCTTTAATCATGTGTGTTATGTGGTCAAATCGGAGGAGAACCTGACACATGAACCTAGGACGATAAGAAAAATACTGATGTAATCCTGAAACAAGTGAGTTACTGGAAATAGGGGAGTTGAATGAAGAGCAGGTTGACTTGAAAGTGGATTTTAAAGAAGGATCCATACGTTACCAGAGAAAGAACAAGACAGTATAAAAGTTGACACGTGTCAAAATTTGTGGCAAGAGTAAATAGTTACATGGACAAAGTGGTGCATAGCTCTGTTGGTCTCAGACAGGGATCTAAGCTATGTGTTCTGTAAGAATAACATTGTCTAAACCTCACATTAGCCTGTGCCAGAGGAATGCAAAGAGTCAGATTTTCACCAGTAGTGAAAATGAAATACTGTGATTGGATTTAGCAACTTTATCTCTTTGTGATGCTGAGTTAATCATAACCCTTTTTACCAAATTGTAGGCTTTATGTGGTGTAAAGGCCTAGCAAATACTATTTTGGTACATATTTTCTAGAACATTGGTATTGAATCTACGATTCATGTGTGTGCCTTTAATCACCATTAACTGTCAATTATTCTTAGCATGAAGCAGGTTGATGTGACTACCACTGTGACTCTCATCAGCTAGCATAGCGGGAACAGCCGTTGTCTTTACCTTCATGTTAAATTATTCTGCACCGAGAGGAAGGACACTGGCACCGTGCTGATCGTCTGCTCTCTCGTAAGCTGTGAAGGACAAGTTACAAGTATGTAAAATAGAAACCAATGTCCAAGCTCCAAGCCAACTCTGTTATAGATACATTGAAACTCAGCTTTAATGCATACCTGGCTCTGTATCGGGGAAGTAACAACAGGTAGGGGGCAGTCTGTCATAATAGGAGTCCAGAGTGCAATAACTCTGCAATAGGTAAACACACTGCCTCGTAGAATGTGAAGGACCACAGAGAGCAAGGCAGAAGAAAATATGTATATCAAATCCTGTGAAAAGCAGCCACCCTGTACACATCTGATTGTATTCAACAAGCTTGCCCAGCAGCCTCTTACCAGGTGATGGTGTAGGTGAGATAGAGTTGAGAAGTGCGAAGCAGCGTTACTTTACCAATACTGCCGTTTTGAAATGCCAAAAGTAATTTTATCCATGAGAGAAATGCTGAATATATGTACACAGTGAAATGAACATATCTGATCAGGAAACCTTTATTTCTTATATTAACACTGTATTTGAGAATGGTCGTTCTAGAAAAGAAGTAACTCTCAAGATTAGCTTATTAATTCACATAACAAACCAATTTGAACAAACTAAAAGACTGTGTTGCTCAGTTTAATCTGGGGAGTTAGCAAAAAGAATTTCATACCTTTCTTATCATTAATGGATTGATTAACTTATTTTTGAGACAGTGTCTTTCCATTATAGTCCAGGATGACCTTACCTTGGTTACTGTTGTCTCAGCCTCCTGAATTGGGACTCTAGGTTGGCTTATTTATTTATTTGTGTTTGTTATAGATGGTTGTTTTAAAAGGAAAGAATAATTAGATTTTTAGTAAGTTACAGTATTGAAGACTTTGTAGGCAAATACAAATTTCTTTGGTTAGAGTGGGTGATCCTGATTTGTGGTTGATGTCCATCACATTGTTTCAGTGAGACTTTCACAGCTTCATTGAATAAGGTAGGACATGAAATATTGCCAGAATTTGAAATGCAGTTTATTATGTATTTTAGTTTTACTTTCACCTTTGTAATTTTTATCTTTTTTTTAAAATTTTTATCTTTTTATTAATATTATACTAAGGAGCATCATTACATCTTAGATGTCACAGCCAAATGGCAGATATTAACGGAAGGCAGGCGAATTATTTGACTTTTTCCAGATAAAGTATTCACTTTTTTTACGCAATGGTTTAATGTATAGACTAATCAAAAATGGGTATCATTTGAACTTGCACATGCAGGAGGTGAATAGAGGGGGTTTCATTGAACCATTCTCCTCGGTTTCTAAAATCATACTAAATAGTAGGTTTCCTTAGACCCTTGGGTACATGTGTCTTATGTACTTTGGTAATAGTTATCAGTATTATTCTCTTCGTATTGTTCTGTTATTTCATGCTGCTAATTCAAAAGTCAAATTCATGTCACCTCCAGATGGATATTATAACTTAATATTTTTATTTTTCTTGATAATTTCATACAATATGTTTTTATTATATTCAGCCCCACTCCTTTGCTGGCTTCTTTCTGATCCACCGTTAACCTTTCCATCCCTTCCTAATTCCTGATTTTTTAAAAATAAGTCACAAACTCCAATTACTTATGACCAATACATATGCAGAGCAGTGGTTCTCAACCTTCCTAATGCTGTAACTCTTTAATACCATTCCTTGTGTTGTGGTGACCCCGCCCCCCCAACCACAAAGTGATTTTGGTTGCCAATTTATAATTGTAATTTTGCTACTGTTATGAATTATAATGCAAATATTTATGTTTTTCAATGATCTTAGGTAACCCCTGGGAAATAGTCCTTTGACCTCAAAGGGGTAACAACCCAAAGGTTGAGAACTGCTATTGTAGGGCCATCCACTGGTGTATGTTTGACCTACTCAGGGCCTCACCACTAAAGAAAATCGTCTTGTTGGCTACCAGAAGTTATCAACAGTCAATAGCTGCTTAGCCAGGAGTTGGGGTTCATGTGGCCTCCCATCTTCACACTGGATTGTTGTCTGGCTTGACCCTGTGCATGTTTTATGCAGACAAACACATTGAAGTCAGTTCACTAGTGCAATGGTCTAGTTCATGAGTCATGTTCAGCAATTACTGCTTTGAGCCATCTTCTTGAACCCCTGACTCCTACAGTCTTTCAGACCTCTCTTCCATGATGTTCCCCGAGGCTCGGGAAGGGTGTATGACATATGTATCTTAGTTGCAGATGAGCATGCCCCAGAATTATTCTGTGTACTCTGATCAATTATGAGCTTCTGTATTGCATCATGTGCTGTACAAAGAAACTTTGTAAAGAGGTGTGAGAGCTGCAGTAGTCTAGGCACATAGAGACATGAGTTATGAGGGACGTTTGATACTGTGGGCAGTTAGCAG
This sequence comes from Montemys delectorum, assembly GCA_019843815.1. Taxonomy (NCBI): domain Eukaryota; kingdom Metazoa; phylum Chordata; class Mammalia; order Rodentia; family Muridae; genus Montemys; species Montemys delectorum. The sequence continues at coordinate 22,474 of JADRCD010188917.1, read as the reverse complement.
AATATATTAGTTGGTTGACCCTTAGGACCTATGAGTTTTTCACTGTGGGTTCTGGGCAATATTTACAGTATCAGTAATATCTTGTTTTTAATGGGGAGCAGGTCTTAAATCTAATGAGAAAGCAATTCGTAATCCACTGTCACACTGGTGGGTACCCTTCCCCAGTTTGTTATAGCTTGCAATGTTCACCACTGGGCAAGAGGGTTGATGACATTTTTCTTCCAGTAGTCTACATAACACCTCATAGTACTATGGAAGACAGCCAACAGGTAAGACGATATCATCACTCCCTTTTTAAAAGGAAAATGCTTTTATGGATATTTATTATTATCTTTAAAGTTAGTGTAGAATTGGGTCAGGTTGAACATACCCACAGTGAAAATAAAAACAAACTGTGAGCTCCTATACATTAAAACATTCAGCATTTAGTTACCGATTGGTGAACCAAAGAACTATGTTAACTGAGGTAATTTTAAGGTGTTTAGGGTTATCCATTTTGCAAGTAATTTTACTCAATGTGGCATAGACCCAGCTGTATGTGAGTTGAATTAATACTGTATTTTAAGATTGAAACATACTTTTGTACTGATTTTCCTGGAGGTAGAATCACAGGTGGAAACTCATAGCCTAGGTTGAAGTCTTCAGTTTGTTTCTAACTACCTGTGTGACCTGAGCGAGCTACTTGAACAGGCAGGACATTAGTTTATTCAATGGTAAAATCTTTAAATTAGTCTGGTGACCTTTCTATGACGTGATAGATTGGGCTCCGAAGAATGCTTCTGAATACTGTTTTTTTGTTTTGTTTTGTTCTTTTTTTTTTTTTTTTTACAGCCTATTATTTATTTCCTGTTATGTAGTCAGCCATCAATATAGTTGTGAATTCTCTAGTTCTTCTAGAGAATTTACTTGAGTAAAGTAAACACAAAATAAAACTGAACTTTAGGTAATTTATTCAACACAATATATTCAAAGTCAGTATACATATAGTTTATTTTAAAAAAACACCCATATTATTTCATTTTTTAAATTTGAAATGCTAAGTTCTGAATCTCCTATGGATCCATACAGCCCAGCAAGCACCCTGAAGGGCTCTGTCCCTTAACGAGGCTTCGGGTTACTGCTTCGGGTTACTGATCCGGGTGTGGCTGAAGTTCTGGCATTATCATATCTGGGAGGTGAACACATTTAGAGATTTTAGAGCGAGACCTTTAATTTCTCTTTCTCCTATCTAGGAATGTAGTGGTTTGAGTTCTGCATAATCTGTTGTGATTTAAAACTGAATTTATTTACTTCTAAATATCTGGCAGGAGTGGCCTGTGAATTCTTTTCAGTTCTTGGTGTTGTTTATTCCCTCAGCCTGGTGAAATCCAAGTTGTTCTATCTTTAATAGTCTCTGCCACTTCTTGGAATAATTCCACAATTCCCAGACCTCCTCATTCATAAGTCTATTGGCTACAATATGACACTGAAGTGCTCTTTTAGCAGAAATTGCTGTTGGGAGCATTTTCTCTTTTATATTTCTTTGTCCCTGTTATGCCTGGCCTTTCTTCCTGTGCTCTCTTAGGGATCTGTCTCTTTTCCTCACCCCCTTCTTGCCTTTCGCTTTTGCCTTTGCCCACAACTCTTGGCCTTCTTACCTTCTTTATGGTTCCCCAAGGCTCCTGTGCTTGTATTTTCTGGCTGTGTGCTTGATAAACCTATATGCTGAAACGTTGTAGGTTCCTCCAGCTCAGTCCTAATTATCAGTCTTACTCATACTGGATTTGTGCCCTTTGCTCATTATCAGTTCCTCCCACAATATGCTTAATCAGAAATCTAAGTTAGAGACGTTACCTTCAGTTCCTCCAGTTCTGCATCCTAGTAGATAGTCTTTGGGGTTCATCTACAATGTGTCTATTGAATATTCTACTTCTCATTTAGGTGGTGCTATAGTTTAGGTACCACAGTGATCTTTCTTTAATTCATTTGCCTCATTCCTGATGTTCCCGCTGGGAACTACTGTTGGCTTCTGCTGTCTTCTTGTACAGCATAGAAGTCCTAGTTCAGTGTCTTTTTTTGAATGCTAACCACACCTTTTAATATTTTACTTCTATAAAAACCCGTAAGACCTCAAAATATTTGCAGTGGTATAATTTTAGGCTCCTTGTTGAACACTGAAGGGAATAAGATATCAAGTGTAGTTAGTATGACCTGCAGTGTCCCCTCTACATAGTAGTAAATTGGACTGTTTATATAACACCTGTAACTAGGTTAGCAAGTGTAGATCTTGTTTTCTGTAAAACATTCCTTGTATGGATGCTTTAGTCCCTGGGAAGCAAGAGTTGATAACCTCCCACTAACAGTGACTGCTATACTCATTATTACAAATATGCTTCCTATACCTGGAAGCTGACCTAGAGAACTCGCTTGCTTAGCCTCTACTCAACAGACGTTTACAGGAGAATAGTAGATCCCCGGATAGAAGCAAATAAGAGAGTAAACCTCAAAGTAGCTCTAGTGGGGTGAGAAAGCATTACTGTTAGTTACCCGTGCCTTACACTTTAACTTCATCTTTCTTAGTTTCTCTGGACCCATACCTTATTTCAACTGGATAGGATGTTCTTTTTCAAATTTTTTTTTTAATTTAGTGTATAAGGAAATGGAGTTTACTGGGGCATTTTCATCCATATATATCATTGTATATTGTTTTTTATTCTTCCCCAAACAAGCTCCCATTCTCTCCTCCCGCATGCTTGTTGCTTCCACTTTCTTCTTTTATGAGTCATGTGTAGGATTAGCCTTTCTTGTTTCACTTTCTGACCTTTAGGTTGCTTCTTCCGGTTGGGGATTGGGTCTAATGCTTTGCTTTAATCGGGAATCTGTGTGTCCAAATGCTGAAGGTCTTTGTCCCCAATTGGTTTTGATTGAGCAATAAAGATGCCAGCAGCCAAGGGTTGGTCAAAGGGATATGGGGTGGGACTCTTAGATTTGAGTGGGATAAGATGTGGGAGAGAAGAGGAGAGACAGATAATCGCCATGATGCAGTGGGAGATGATCAGACTGAGACCTGCAGGAGAGAGAACCAGGGAACCATTAAGAATTCAGTTAAAACTCGGAAAGGAGAAATCACATGACATGTAAATAAAGAAAATATCTAATTAAAAAAAAAATTCAGTTAAGTGCCCACTGGACACTCCCTTGATTGGTCTCAGGTAGCAGGCAGAGGATTAGAACTGCTCAGGCTTGAACTTGAGTCACCACAGCACATTAAAATTAACTGGTGTGTGTGTGTGTGTGTGTGTGTGTGTGTGTGTGTGTGTGTGTGTGTATGTGTGTGTGTGTTTCATTCCTGTATGCAAATAGCTGCTGGGCTTTTGGTTGGAAGAGTGCAAACTGGAGGGATCCAAAGTGGAGTAGCAAAACTCACTGCTACATCTTCTTTATCATCATTCCCCCCTTTCATTGCACATACCCACACGGCACATACCCATACATGCACACCCACACATATTCTTTATTATGTATTATTGCATTTACATATTTAAATATAAATTCTACATGTAAGATAAAATATGCAATATTGTCTTTCTGAATCTGGCTAGTTCTCTTTCTGTTTTATGCAGTCTCCACTGGCCTCAAGCCAGTATATATGTAGGAGAGATAGGCATGTCCTTGGACTCCTGGTTTTCCTGCCTCTACTTTCAGGGCGAGGATGTTGGGCATGTAGCACCACTCTGCCTCATGCAAGTCTATACATAGTTCTTTACAATGCAGTAATTTTCTTTCAACCGTATCATATACTTTAACTAGAAACATACCATCATGGGGAGGATAACTATTATTTGGGGTATAGTTACTTCTTGGAAAGTAGTACTAACTTTGCCAGGGATATGATTTTTGCTTCTATTTTTGAATGTTTGTTTAAAGTATAATTGCTTCATTTGAATGAGAACTACTGGTCATGGCAGCAATGAGTAAGTTGTCAACAAAAATATTTTTACTTACGTGAATAATGTTTGCCCTTATCTCAGAAAAACAAGGTAATGACTGATCATCATAATTAGTAGACGTACTTTTTCTGTGATTCCAATGTGAACTCTCATATTATTTTCTTCATCTTCATCAAACATCTTCAAACATTTGTTGTGCTTAAATATGAGCAATATCTCAGTAAACTAGGAAAAAACAGTAAACAAAATAATCTTCAATTACAGCAAAATCTCTCTTTTTTTTTTTGTTTTGTTTTTTGGTTTTTCGAGACAGGGTTTCTCTTTGTAGCCCTGGCTGTCCTGGAACTCACTCTGTAGATCAGGTTGGCCTCGAACTCAGAAATCCGCCTGCCTCTGCCTCCCAAGTGCTGGGATTAAAGGCGTGCGCCACCACCGCCCGGCTGCAAAATATCTCTTTTAAAATGAATGTCATCTGTGATAAAGCTGTATATGTTTCTGAGACATGTATGCAATTGAGATTTTAGAATGGAAAGTTTTGAGGGCCTAGTATGTCTTTAGAATTGTTGCAACCACTTTCCATATGTGATCTAAGTTAATCTTCCCACTAACCCTGTGAGGTAAGGACTAGTGTATGGGGGGGAAACTGAAGTACCTAGAGATTTGCCACAAGTAACTCTGAAGAGCAAGAGAGGGATTGAGACTAGGGCCTCCTCCTCTGGGCTCTTCTATTCACTGTTTAATCTGCCTGTCAGTCGATCTAGTTTCATGCTGACACAGTGTAAAAGCTTCTACTGCTTTTGTTGTTGTTTTGTTACAGTATCTCACTATCTACTCCAGGCTGGGTTTGAACTTGCCACCCTCCCTACTCCATATAGCCAACTTGTTTGGCTAGAGTCTTCTGTTGCATTTCTTCTCCTCCTCCATTTTTAAACATTCATGTGTTTGTTTGTTTTGTGGGCATATGTGTGTGTGTGTGTGTGTGTGTGTGTGTGTGCGTGTGTGTGTGTGTGTATAAGAGAGACACACAAAGACAGAGAGACAGGGAGACAGAAATGGAGAAAATTTCTGTCATAGCATACATGTAGAGGTCTGAGGACAGTGTATGGGTGCCACATTGCTCTTTTGGAACATGAGGATTCTGGGGCTTGAATTCATGCATCAGGCTTGGTAGCAAGTGCCCTTACTTGGTGAGCCATTGTGCTGGACCTAAAAACTTGTGTTCTTTACACGTAGTTACTAGTCTTCTCTCTAAGTTCTGCAATTTGTGAGACAAGCGTTTGTGATTTATCAGTTAATGTTTGATTATGGAAGTATGTACATATAGTAAATACAACTGTATTCAGTTCTCCCTTCAGCTCTTTGTCTTTTACTAAATCCTAAAACTGAGGAGAGGGGAGGTAACTTTGTTAGGTTTATGCAGTCTATCAAAGTGTGGCCATGGCCAGACTGTCCCACTCTACCTGCTGTCTTCCTGGGTCTTTTCTAAGTGGGTATGTGAAAGGACAGGAGGAGCATTAGACATTCCTGTGACAGGAAGGACAGTGCCTTGACCAGCATTCATTACCAGCCTCAGTTTGAAGTATCAGGCCTTAGAATAAATGGCTTAAAGTTGTGATCAGCAAATCAAATAACATGGATTTTATTTTGAGATTTATCTTTGCATATAAAATTATGCATTTGCATTATTTTAAGAATATATCATGTAAAGTACATGGATTTTAAAGCTATGCATAAATATAAAGATGTCTTTAAAAGTCACTTTATCAGTTTCAGATCTTACTCTGTGGCCTGTATGCTCCCCAGCCTCAGCTTGCTTTCTGGTTCCTCTCTCCCTCATTCCCTTTCCTTGTTCCCTTTTTCTGTGTATGTATGTGGCTTACATGGGCTAGAGTGTGGTTTTTTTCTGTGTGTGAATGTGGTTTACATGGGCTATGGTGTGCTTTTCTTCCCCCTTTATCTTCTGTTTTATACATTCTATCTTCTCCAAAGTTAGTTAGCCATTAATTAGTTGTGGAAAAAAAGCACAAAAAGCTTGCATTTTGATAAAATAAAGGATAGAATATTTAGTAATCAATCTTCCTTCCTGATTCTGACAATTATAATAACCATGGGGATTAAGGACAAGGACAAACAATATCAAAGGAAGAGTTTGAAAGGCTTTTCCTCACTTGCACATGATGAGATTTTAACTTTTTCTTTGTTAACTTGTCTTCCTTTACCACTTAAAGAGAGGAAAAATATTTTTTAATCTCCCACACTTACTTTTTTTTTTAAATAAGAAATATAACAGTCATTTTAAAAAGTACTGTTTTGCCCCTAGTTTTAAAATTTTTACATGATGGGCTTTAAACTTGTTTCATGTTTCTTTATTCAGTTTTAAAAATTACATTTAAAAATATTTTGTGTGTTATATGTGTGGCACATGGGTGGTCAGAGGACAGTTTTTGAGCGTTAATTCTCTCCTTCTATAAAGGGTGGGTCCTGGGTATTGAACAGGACTTGGCAGCAAGTGCCTTCCCTTACTGAGCTTTTGTTTTACATGTCTGTTGTAACGTGTTCTGCTTTCTTTAGTTCTTGGACATAGCGTTACAGTTCTTTTTTTGTGGGGGATGAGGGTTGAGGCAGGGTTTCTCAGTGTAGCCCTAGCTATTCTTGAACTCAGAGATCTGCCTGCCTCTGCCTCCTGAGTACTGGGCACCACCACTGCTTAAGCATAAACACTGCTCATGTAGCTGTATTTAAGAAAATTCTTTATAGGATTCAAGTAATAATAGTTAAATTTTATCCATACATTTAATTTGTGTACCTGGGCATTTATAAGGTACTATGCTGGGCTTGTGTGTGAGTGTGATGGGAGTTCCATTCTCTCCCTGAGGTTCTGCCTACGATCTTGCACCCACTCTGTCCTCATACTCTGTGACATTTTACCACACTGACCTGAGTTTGGAAACAAAGCACACTGCTGCTCTTCTAGTTAGCTTAGAGGTCTGTAGTACTGAAATAAAAATCTTAAAGCTACTCTGTGGATCGTCTTTAGTTAACTGAAATCTCACAACTGCCATCTTAGAATTCTCTAAATTAAAGATTTCTTTCCTTTGCACTTAGCTTGATCCTGGAGCAGAGTACCCCTGATACTTCTTGGACTCAGGCCTTTTCCTGGATTCTTAGAAGAGGCAATGCATTTTGTCTCTGTATGTTTCATTTTAAAAAATCTTTTGTTCAAATAAATCTTTAATTTTTTTATTTTTTTGGAACTAAATTATAATTATATCATTTTCTCCTGTGTTTTTGTCCCTCTCTCCATCCCTTCCATGCTCTCAAATTAATGTCCATATTTATATCTCAGTTATATATACTTATATATAACAGTTTTATTATATAGTGTTTTAATTTTTCTCTTCATAAACATAGAAACATAACCTGTTCAGTTCATATAATGTTACTTCTATACTTGAAGTCATATGACTTTAGGGTTGACCACTTGTCATTGAATACCCAGTTGAAAGAGTTCTTCTCTAGAGAAATAGTTTTTTTTGCAGTATAGAGTTCTTTATATTTATTAATTCTTATAACCACAGTAAGTGGTAGCTCTTACCACTCATCAAAGAGACTTGTCTTTGCAACAGATAGAGACAATTATAGAGGACCACAAGCAATCAAACTACAGAGAACAAGAGACTATGTGATGCCCAATCCCAACGGACAGCATCTGAAACACAACCCCTGACCTAAGGCTCAAGGAACATTGCTGAAGAGGAGGCAGAAATAAGAGGCAGCGGACCAGGAAGCCTGTATGGCATTGTGCTTCCTAGAAATGGCAGGAAGCTATGCCTATGAAATCTCAGCAAGCAGTTGTCCAAACAAGAACTGAACACATCTACATTCCTTTTACAAGATATCCTGTGATTTTTCTAATCGGTTAAAAAGGATTCATTTTAAAGAAAAATGACATTTTACTATAAGAACTTGGTAAAGATAAATAATAACATTAGAAATGTCTGTTGCTCATTTTGGTTGCTTTTACAGGGAAAGGGACATGATAAAAGAATTTAGATGTTTACTTAGCCACTTGCTCTTGTGTCGTTAGTCAAACAGCAGCATGTTACTGTTAATGGAGATTTGTGCCAAGCTATAACAAGCTGTGTAAAGGAATATTTCAGAGCTTCAGTGGGTTGATTGAGCCATTTACTTGATGAAGTAAGTACTTAGTACTTTTATTGTTGGCTCACCAGCATCTGGAACAGGCGTGAAACAAGACCTTGTGACCATGGAGCCTGTGTTGTGACAATCTGTTTCAAAAATTACCTTATCAGTTTCAATCAGGACCATTAGCAGTGCATACCTTTGATCCATAATTCTACTTCTGGACTAATAGCCTAAGGATACATTATTAACTATGAAAAAAATCATGCGTAGTGAATGATGTTTTCATAATATAAAAATCAGAAACCACTGTCCAGTAGAGAAATAGCATTTAAAATATTTATTGTAGACTATCACAAACTCATCTGTTAGGTGATGTAAAATAAGAAGCATAATTCTGGCCTAACTACTGGAAAATGATAAAGATTCCAGATCAGTGAGAATTATGTGGGGGGAATTAGATGTTCTCAAAATATACATGCATACACAGGCACTTAGCAGGATTTAGAGAAATTGAAAATTTTCAGTTCTGAAAGCTTGTCTTGAAAGTAGATGTCTCTGCAGGCAACTGGAAATGTAGATGTGAACAGAGATGAAGGAGAGAATTAGAGTGTTACAGAGAGGTGGCTATGATGGGGAGGAGGAGTGGATCCTGAAGAGAATGGTGGGACCAGTGGACAGGTAGGACAGCCAGGAGAAGTTGCTGTTTGGGAGAACTGCTGAGCAAATTGTTTCTTTGAGGGGAAAGAGAGCCAAGAGGCAAAGGGTAAGAGTGAAGAGTAGTTTTATTGCTAATTTAGAATCTTCCCCCTTATGATTTAGGGTATTATAGTATTAAGTTAAAAGAGAAAGCTTAGCATGGATATTACTGAAGGAATAATAATAATAATAATAATAATAATAATAATCTTAAAAACTGGGCTCATGAGATGGCTCTGTAGTTACTTGCCATATCCTGAGTTGGATCTCTGGAACCCACATGTTGGAAGGAGAGAATGGACACCTGCAAGCTGTTCTGCATCTTCTGCATGTGTACCATGCCACATGCATGTGTTCATATATGTACATACTGTAAATAAATGTCAAAAGATGGTCAGATTTTTGATTATAGGAAACTACTTTTAAAGACAAAAATTAAGTGGAAATAATGTGCATATTTAATATAAATATATATAAAGCATTTGCTGTTATGAAGAAATAATGTATGCTAAGGGGTCAAAAACCTGGTTTTATTTATATACTTATTGACAGACCAACTCGTATCTTGGAGTTTGAAAAATGCTAAACATCCATGGGTGAAGCAAATTCATGTTTAAATCTTTTCGACAAAAAATAACTAGGTTGTACAGTTCCTTCTAGAAACTCTGTGATTTATATTCCATGTCCTGAAGCAAGTAAAGGATCTGGTGACCATTTCTCATGTATCATAAAGTATTTTATATGTTTGCTTTAAGGGACAAATTAGTGACATTAGGTGATTTCATAGTATTTCTCTGGCGAGAACTAGGGCATTCGTAATGAGAAACGTGTGCTTGGCCGTACACAAAGGATGCACCTTACAGGCCACTGAAACACTCCAGTGTCCTTCGCACCCCCAGAGGCCGTGGAGGAAGTCTGTCTGCACAGATCCCATTATCCTCAGAACCTTGTAGCTTGACACTGGTAGAGACCGCATTCTTCGCCAGGCCGTCATTGGGATAGCCTCATATTTCTCTAATGCTCTGATGGTCTTAGCTGACTCTACAATCTAAAACGTTAGTTTTATATCTACAGTTTCCTCTTATTTTAATACCTTATGAAAATAATTAAAAATCAAAATTTAGTGGGTGATCTGACTGAAGCTCTGTTAAGTTTTGAGAACACTAGTTTTTAATTAGGAAAATACCACCACCACCTCAGAACTGTAGAGATCAGGTATATTGTGCTGCTTTTACATGTGAATGCTTTGAGAGGCAGGAAGATTAAGTTTTCTGCTCCCGCTCTAAGCTGGCTAATTGTACCTTTCCAGTTATTTCTGTTGTAGTGAACCTTACAGTATTATTTGCATAAATGTGAATATTACTTTTCTTTCAGCAACTTATTTTCTATTGATTGGTTTCAGTAAGTCAGAAAGCACAGTGTCCAGGACAAATACCACTTGGTAGGCAGAGGAGAGACAGGGAAGGAGGAACCTGGACATGGGTGTCTATAAGAGCTTTTCTGGAAAAAAAACAAAAAACAAAAAACAAAAAACAAAAAACAAAAAACAAAAACACCCGGCAGTGGTGGCGCACGCCTTTAATCCCAGCACTTCGGAGGTAAAGGCAGGCAGATTTCTGAGTTTGAGGCCAGCCTGATCTACAGAGTGAGTTCCAGGACAGCCAGGGCTACACAGAGAAACCCTGTCTCAAAAAAAAAAAAAAAAAAAAAAAAAAAAAAAAAAAAAAAAAAAAAAAGGACTTTTCTGAACTTAGAGTCAGTTTTGACAAAGTCACTTATTTTGAGTTAAGCATATTTTAGGCACAGCAGTAATTGCTAAATCCTGGGTTTTGACCTTGTAAAGATAAGTTGTATAAACCTAAAGATAGAGGTGAAGACCAGTGGGACATGTGGTGGTTGTGATGGTGGTGATGATGGTGGTGATGATAACAATGATGATTTTGATGATACACAAAAGGCTCAAGAAACATAAGTGATAAAGAAACATGGTGTTGCCATTTGATTGCTTGTATTTTTCTTTGCTTTCTGGTGAAATATAAACACTGGATGTCCAGCACACTGATAACCTTTTGACCCATTGCAGCTTGCGACCATATTTTAATTTGAGTCATTTAAATGGGATGACTTATGCCATAATTGGAGTTTTAAGAAAGTGCCTTTATAAAAGATAGCCATTACCTCAAAATTCATTTTAAAATTCAGTTTCTGTGAAGGGAAAGTAACAAAGAAAGATTAATCTTGGCCTTTATTCAAATATAAAATGAAGTATTCCCAAAGACTGTAGTCAGATCATTAGTTGTTAGCAAGGGATCGCTAAGACAGCATAAACTCTTCAGAGTGATATTGTGTGCATGAAGATGTAAGTATAGTCATGGACGTTACAATGCACTTGCTACAGATGGAGGCCCGGTCAGTACCAGAACAACATGGGCACCATTCCAGTAGGTAGAATTTGTTTTCATTTCTGTAGGAATGGCTGCTAGGTGATTTTATATGTCTAAACAACTGAAGACTTGTAAAGTAGCTGAGAGGTGGTGGGAGGTTCAGGCCCCAGTGGAGCCAGATAGGGATGCTGTATAGCACAAGATGTTCAAATCCTCCTTAAGTAAATGTATGGAAGTATCTTTATATGTTGTATTTTTTTCATGTTTTTCCTGACAAAGCACAGAGTTTAGATTGTCAGTAGATTTTTATCAAAATTTATTTACATTTAATTGGAAGGATTACCTTCAGAGAGCCTCTATTGCCTCCTTCCTCCCTTATCCTTCCAATTAGCTTTAATGTGTGTGTGTGTGTGTGTGTGTGTGTATGTATGTATGTATGTATGTATGTATGTTTGTATGTTTATATGTATGTGTCTGTATGTGCATGTGTCTGATTGTGTGCCGTGTGCCCTTGTGGATGTCAGATGACAGCTTTTTGGGATTGTCTTGTTTTTCTCCTTGTACTTTTATGTGGTTTCAGGGGTCATGTTTGGGGTGCCAGGCGTTCATAGCAAGCATCCTTTACCTATTAAGCCATCTTACCTGTCCCCACCTAGCTATCCTAGAGTGTTGCTTGTTATGAACCACACATGGCTAGTAAATTAAACCACATCCATATTATGTCTTTTCTGGGAAATAAAATATCAAGAGATCACAAACACATACTGATTCTGTACTTTAGAAAATTGGAACTAACTAAAAGACTTATCAAAATAATCTACCCTTAGAGCTATGTATGGTGGCACATGCCTTTAATCCCAGCTCTTGGTAGTCTGAGGCAGGCAGATCTGTGAGTCCATTCTAATCTACAGATCAAGTTCTAGGTCAGCCAGGGAAGAATAACAGCCTAACAGTGCAAATAAAAAAAATTTCCTTGAAATATTTAAAATTCTTTCCTTCTTCTGTCCCTCCCTCTCTTGTCTCCTCCCTCCGATCTTCCTTCCCTTCCTTCATTCCTGTTTTTCTTTGTCATCTGTCTGTCTGTCTGTCTGTCTGTCTGTCTGTCTGTCTGTCTGTCTGCCTGTCTATCAGCTATGCATGTGTGCATGCCATGGCATGTGTGTGTAGGTAAGAGAGAAATTTGTGAGTAGATAAAGAAAGTATGATCAATGTATATAATACTATTCAGTCTTAAAAAAAAAAAAAAAAAAAAAAAAAAAAAAAAAAAAAAAAAAAAGACCCAAATCTATGATATAGGTTCCAGGATTGAACTCAGGTCTTTAGGCTTGGAGTCAAGTGTTTTTACTCCCTAGCCATCTCAAATGGTCTGTTGAAGTATAAATCAACATAAATAACAGACCATGATGGTGTTGGGTATATTTGAATTCAATACTTTTTATGCTTCCTTTAATTTGTTGTGAATTATATGTCCCTTTTTATGTAGTTATGGGAAAGTGGGAAATAAACTGAATTTGAAGCATGTTTCCTAGTTTTTAGCCAGGATTTTAGTGCACTGAGGCCTTCCATTGAAATCTTTAGTCTGTTTGGAGTTGTTTTTGGACAGTGAAAGTGAGAGGATATGTTTTTGTTTGGTCTTTTGGATGTGAACCTCGAGTTTTCCCAGGGTTGTTTGTGGAAATCAATTGGATAAGTTACTTCTGGGCTCCATTTTCTTTCGTTAGCCAGTGTGTCAATTTGTCATTGTACCTGCATCATGCACTTTTGATTGTGGTAGCTTTGTGAGTCATTTGATGTGGTTTGATGTTTCCAGTTCCATTCACTTTCTTTAGATTGCTTTGAGTATGTGATGATACTTATAATTTCATACAAATTTAGGTAAGTGGGAATGTGAGTTTATGAGGGCCATTATTGAAGGGAGTATAGAGCCTATTCAAAATGCTACAAACAGAACTTCCATACAATCTACTAGTGTTGTTTGTTAGCTCTCTATAAAAATATAAAATCTGTATTTTGAAGAGACGACTGTGCCATTTCCAGTAGTCTTGAGAATTGACTAAAGTCAATGGTAGAATTGAGTAAGGTGTCTGTCCACTGATGATTAGATAAGTCAATGTATATAATACTATTCAGTCTTTAAAAAAATGAAGACCAAAATCCTATCATTTGAGACAACAAGAATGATTTTGGAGAGTGTAATGCTAAATGAAATAAATGGGGTACAGAGTGAAACTGCATGACCTCTTTCATATGTGTACTAAATAAGTTCATCTTGTAGGTAGGAAGGTCAGATGCTGGCTACCAGAGGGAAGATGGATGAATGGGGAGATGGTGGTCAAGGGCCCTGCCATTCATTACTCTTAGGGAACAAATACTAAAATGGCATCTAGAACAGATAATAGAGAGTAGGGAAGTGGCTGTCAGGTAGTAAGAAAGGGGACAGACTAGTAATGACTGCGGAGCTTCTATTTCATGTGATGATATCTAAAGTTGGCTGTGGTTACACAGGCTTAGATAATTACTATGAGAACTATTGGACTGTACGTTTTCCATGTGTGCTTTGTATGTGTGTAATACACTCCCATAAAGGGGTACATAACAGTGAAAAAAGCAAACATCCTTTGTCTTAGTTAGGGTTGTTATTGCTGTGATGAAACACCATGACCGAAGCAGTTGGAGGAAAGGGTTTATTTGGCCTACACTTCCACATCACAGTCTGTCACTGAGGGAGGTCAGGGCAGGAACTCAGAGGCAGGAGCTGAAACAAGGGCCAAGGAAGAACCACTTACTTAGTTCACTTTTGTATAATTCCAGGACCTCAGTGGGCTGAGCCCTCCCATTATCAATCACTAACCAAGAAAACGTCTCATGGATTTGCCTATAGACAATCGAATGGAGGCATTTTCTAAATTGAGATTCTTCTTTTCAGATAATTTTAGCTTGTGTCAAGTTGACATAAAACTACCCATCACAGCCCTGGAAAAGGTATTTTAATAAGGCATCTAGTAATTAAAATATATTCAATAATGAAGTATAGAATTTAATGAGAAGCTGTACAGCCTCTGATCCAAATGACTGTTATAACTATATAGATGTGCTTTAGTTGTATATTTGAGATATGTTGGTTTTATTTATTAGTAAGCTTTTTGTGATAAAATTTATGACATTATTTAAAACAAAAAATTAACATTGAGATTTAAACTAATATCAACTTTCTTATTTTTATGTTTTTATCTATTTCTAAACAGAAACTTACTCTTCGGTTAGATAACTGAAAATGAAATGTCACTTGAGAATTTTGTGATTCAAATCACCAGTGTTTATGTAGCTTCAATTCACTGTTATGAAACTGTCTCACAAGGTTTGGTGATGTGTGAAATACACAAATGTATGAAGTTCTTGCTATACACTTAAGTACATGGGTACTGCACTTCAGCAGATTTATAAACGTTTACGTGATCTGTTTCTAGCATGCAAAGGAAGGAAATGGGGGAATGTTGTTGATCCACAAAATCGGACATGTTAATTAGTACAATAGAAGAGACAGCATCAGATGAACTCTGGTATTACATTGATAGGGTTGGCATTCAGGGCAGGAGACTGTTCAGATGTCATTCTGTGGGAAAAGAAACACACTCTACAAAGGGTTGTGTTGAGATTTTTTTTTTTTTGTGGCCGTAGTGTAAATTCAGTCTATAGATGCATAAAGCTATGTATGTACATATGACCTGTAGGCAAAGTGAAAGTATTTAAAGAACAAAAGGGACTAATGGGAGGAGGAGGGATGAGATGGAGGGGTGTGGCAGTGGCAGAGGAGGGGTGAGAATGAGATAGGGAAAATGGCAGACATAGTCAATGTACAATGTATATTTTCATGAAAAATTTTAAAAATTCAATTCAGTTAAAAATTCAAGCTAGTAGTAAAAATCATTAATATTTTAGTAATTGCTAAATGGTGGTCGTCACTATTCATGGGTGATATGTTTGATGGTACCCAGTGGACAGTTGAATCCTGTGGTAGTATTGAACTCTGAGCTAATGCCTTTCCTTTGTGGCTAAGCATTTACCATTTGCCACACCTTTAACTTCTGTATTCTGATGTGCATCAGCAAAACTAGTGTGGATCCCTTTTCTTCATACTCTGGAAAGAGAAGCTTCATTCTAACCATAGATTTGAATGACCTTGGTATTCAACTGTTGTCTTTCTCTATTCAGTCATGAACATTCACCTTTTCATTAAAAGGTGTACTTTATGACTTCACTTTGGCACATATGAAATGGCAGGCTCATCATTCTTCTGTAGTTTGGACAAATTATTTATTGAAATAAGCAATGTGGCACTATGACATTTTACCTGATAGCCCAGTGGGCTTCCATGTGTCTCACAAGTATGTAGCATAGGCATTATGGACAGGAAGGTGATGTACAGTGTGGCTACACTAGGCAGTGTGCATGCCCTGGGCCAAGTAATTCACAAGAATGACGCACAATTTAAATTTTGTGAATTATTCACTTGTGCAATTTGCATAAATAGTTTTTTTGTGCACCTTAGCTTACTAGGTAGTTGAAACCTTGGAAATGAAACTCAAATGGGGGAGGGGAACTGCTTTATGTCACCTCTGATTGTTATGACAATAAACTCTAGTCCTATTAAGACACAAAGTGGAGCAAAGTCAATGCAAACTAAGTAAGAAGAAATTGAACAAATTATCTGGGTGGAACTGCCTTGGTGGAGGGGACTGGTATGGGTAAATTAGGAGCTGACTCTTCAGTAGGCTACTGAGCGTTCCCGCATGCTCTCATTCTTGTGACAGCTCGTGAAGCTTACTGCTAGCAGGGAGACACAGGTACTAATTAGACATGTAAGTTCTGTAATATGAAAGGAGATACATGTGTGAGGGGGTTAGGATGCTGCTTGAGGACGTGGGGAGACTGCTGTGTAAAATGGAGTAAAGATTGGTTGTCGAGTTGGAACATCACAGCCACCTCCGGTTTAGGCATTTTTGCTTTCTCTTAATGTTTTGGAGGGGCTGAAGTTGGGTTTTCTGGGAGAGATCCCTGGTAGAGAAGTAGAAAATAAACAGACATTCATTTTTCAAGATTAAAAAAAATTCATACTTTTTTGTGCTTTTTTTTTTTTTTTTTGTCCTTTTCTGTTGAGCAGTAGAAACACCAACGTGTATTGTAGGACACCAGGCAACCAGTTATCCATGTGTGAAGCAGAGATGATAGATTGGAAATAAATCTTACTTACCAAGGATTTTGGCTACATTTGAGTCACATTCTTCTTGGGAGTTTTCTGGCAATTTTGTGTAACCCTGTCTTCCTTCGAGAATTCTAAGTTTGATCGACTTTTCAAAAGACTGTACAGACAAACGTCCTCTGACAAAAGTGCACACAATCTGACAACTTGGTAAAATAATAGCTCCCGACTTTCCATCTTAAATACTCAGACTCTAATATAGATTATCTCACTAAAGCATGTGCATCTGAATAGTTAGGGTACATTTGCCAGGGTGGGTGCTGATAAGATCTTTAAAGAACTTCATCTTGATTTATTTATTTTTTTCATTTTTTCAATCTTGATTTACATATGAGCATTGCCATCAACATGTAAGATGAAAGTGTTCCATGTATCTCGGAGTGATAACAGTGTCCTGGGAAGGTAGTTGTCCCAGCCCCACTGCTCATTAGCAAGTAGAGCTATTTAAATCTGTATGAGAAGACATTATTAGCTTGCATTATCTAAACTTGTATGTATGGACAAACACATGTCCATGTGCATGTACATACTTATAGTGCATTAGCTGAGCTTCAATATAATTTATTGTGATATCAACAGCATATTTTAAAACAAGGAAATATATGTTATATTTAGTAAACAAAAAACAAATTTAAAATATTAAGGGCAAAACAACAGAACAATAATATGTCTCTGAAGTGATGATGAGAATCTATTGAGCATCCATTAAAACTTCTGTATCTTTCAAAAACTGTTATTACCAAAGGTACACATACTACATTTTTTCCAGTTCAGCTTTCCTATCTACAGTGCCATTGGACTTTTCTTTCCTTTATAGTGCAAAGAAACCAGATTTTAGCCTCTCACTTCTTTCCGTGTGGTGGAATAGAAAAAAATTGAAAATATTCTCTCAGAATATTTACATTGATATCCACATTTAAAACTAAAAGGCAGAAAAGTGGGAGTAGCCATGTGTATTTTAGTTAACCATAATAATTTTGCATTTTAATAATTTCATCCTTTTCCATGTCATGTCAGAACATGTGTAAACCTAGATCCTATGGGATATTTTGACCAACATTCCTTGCATGCAGTTTGGACTGGGAGAGAATATTAAACAACACTCATGTGTTCTGTATTAAGACCTGTTTGAGAAGACTCAGGACGTGTTTGTACTCTGTGTGCTTACCAGGTGTCCTGGGAACTCAGTTCCTTCTGGATCAGAGAAGCCATGGTTTGCCCTTGCCTACTGAGGATCTTTCCCTACTTGGATTGTCCTAAAAGTGCACCTCCATAGTAGTCTGAAAGCAGTTTAATCTGGTTGGCAAGGTAGAGAATCCAGTGCCAGACAGTTTTCAGACATTCCTGTCTCCAGTCCAAGAGAATCTCCTCTGTGGGCTCTGTTATCTTCTCTTTAAACCAATGGGGTGGGAACCCTTAAACCTCATCTTGAAAGAAATAAAGCCAAACTGTGCTTTTGTACGTATATACTTTACTAATTGATTAAGAAGTTTGTGCTGGATGTGAGAAGTGAAGTGAAAATTCTTCAGCATTTAAAGCACACAGAAAAACCAGGATTTCTGGAAGATTCTGAGGCCTATGATCACCCTTGTGTGTCCTTGCCAACATAGGGGCTTTTGTTCTGTTCTGTTTATGTGCTAATTATTATGCTGATGTCCAAGCCTGTTTGGTTCAATTTTTAGATCACAGGATTTAACTTGTACAGCATCGGCTAAGTATATGGGCAAGTTGATGTTACAATTCCATCTTTCTGAATGTTCTAGTATGGAATTTTTGGGGACCTGTGCCAGTATTTTTCTTTGTTATTATAGAATGTACAGAAAGCACATGCTTTTTAAGTTGCCACCAGCCCGAGTTTCTACCACACTGAATTTGTGTTGGTAGCTGGTGAGCATTTAAGATAGCTTCACACAGACTTTGCAGAGAACATGTCCTCTCATTAGCAGGGGCTATTACTGAAGTTAGAGAAACACCTTGTAGCCACTCTTGATCTGATAGGTGGTTTCAGGGTTATTTTGTGCAATATCCCAGCACTGATGAAAGTTTATATTGGGAGCAGCGGGTCACAGAAGTGGTAAATCCAATACTAGAGAGTGTAGAGAATCAGTCAACTGCAAATGATGAAGTAGCTGGGTACCTATCTCTAAGGCTACCCTCAGTGATTGAGACCAGTTTTGAAAAGTCGAACAACTGATATAATTTTGGACTATGATTGTCTGTAGAGAAATATACCAAGATTGTGGTTTCAGATGCATGGAACATGGTCAGGTGGCTCCTAGTTCCTTGCTGGGTATAGAATGCTGACAAGCATTGATTCTGATGGTTCCATGATAAGTAATTAAGAGCCTGTTACCTTCAGGCCACCCTGATTTCACACACAGTTACCACCCTCAGTTTCTAGTATTCCTGAGCTTTCTTCTGAGATGGTACTGGGCTCTTCCTCTGAGCCATCAGATGTGGGTGTGCACATGTAGAGATCTTATAAGCCTTGTGAAGGAGAGAGAGTGTGTGAGCCTGAAACCACTCAGACTTGTGAGCTGCAATAGAGAGAGACAGGGAAGGCAGAAGGAAGGGGATTAGTGGCCAGGTGTAGGGGTAGGCTTTGTTAGGGCAAGATGTTAGAATTCTGCATTGGGGGTACACTGCTAGCTGACGTGGGCATATTGAGATATGGTATGGTAATTTTGTGGTTTGAAGTTAGTCAGCTCCTGGTCTAGGACCAGGAGAGCTGATTCCACTGTTTGCTGCCACTTTGATTGGATGTTATATCCATTCTCTTCCTTTGCCAAGTGATACACTCCTAAGTCTGGAGTTCCTCTAGGAGCAGGGAGTACTTCTGACTTCTGCTTGTTGTCTTAGTGTCTGGCACCTAGTAGAGAAATTAGTGTTTCTTGAATTCAGTATGCATCTCTGAAGGCTGGTGTATTTAAATTTCAGATGCCTAGGGAGATGGGGGTGGGGAGCTGTCATTTCTATTTTAAGGGTGTTGGGGCAGAAGCAAAAGGGGGGCTGTTGTTCAGCAGCCAACTGCTTTTTTGACTAGAGTATCCTGGAAGGAGAATGATTTGCTTAGACCTCGGTGTTCCCTGCTTGGCTTCTAGCTTTATTAAGATTAGAGAGACTTTGCCTTCCATTTGCATGTCTTGTAGCAACAGTACAGCTCTGTGTGACTAAAACAGTCTTATGCGAAGGAGATTGTTTACCTTAAATTAGGTTTCCAAGGGAACACTTGTAGCTTTCACTGCTATGAAAGCTGGAACTTTTGTTCTCCAGAGGACTGTCAGCCGTGCTGTAGATAGGGGCATGTTTGCAAACTGGGAGGGACAGGCTCCTGACTGCTAAGCTTACTTCATCTCAAACCCCTTGTATGTACAAAAAGGAAGTGGCAGATGATTTCAAAGTAACTATAACTTTTAATCTGAAGGAAAACCTTTTCCTATGTCTAACCCCCCAATGGGATATGATATATATATCATATGTTATATATATATATATGTTAGATATGTATATATAGACTATAGGATTTAAACTACTGTCTTCAAAAACCAGTAAGTGATAATGTACTTAATAATAGACATGCTCACATTTGTGGTTGAAGAGTACTTAAACTATATTATAGTAATTCAATTATAGCTTGTTCAAGAATATTTTGCTTTGATAAAGTTTAAGAGACAAATACACACAAAAAATTAGACATTCTAAAGTGAAGTAACACCAGTTGTTATGTAGGTCAGCAGTAGTGCCACATCGCTCCTGGGGATTTATTACATGCATGATAATATGTACATAGTCTAACATTTGACTGTGTAGGTTGTGTATAACTGTATGGCCTGGACTCTGCCTGTGGAGACATGGCAGTGAACAAAAGAGAAAGTGCCCTGTTACTTCAGACGGGCCAGACAATCCACACATAATATAAGAGAAGAGAGGTCCATGGGTATGTGATAACTAGTAGACGATGGGTGTAGGTTAGATGTTTGCAGAGAAATAAAGATATGGTGGTCGAAAGCACTAAAATCCTTGATAAATAGTTGAAATTATCTTATACACACCTTTTTAGAATCATTTTTATATGTATTTGCTAAAGTTTTTTTCAAAGTGTTCCAGCAGTTGCATGAGGTTTTTAAAAATATCTATATTGACTCATTTTCATGAAAAGGATTAAGTTCAGTTTTGTTGAAGATGTAAATGTTAATTTGGTAACATTATTTCAAGTACAGTCAAGCATTTAAGATTTAAAATGCTCTGAGTTACTATATTTAGATTTCTATATATTAAGAAACATTTTAAATAATTATCCATACATATTCCATCTGCATTTAAAAAACAGAAACTGGCAACTCAGAGGTGGCTTCGGGTAGTTTTGGTATTGCTTTTGTTATACCAGTATTATGGTAAGGGATTGTCTTTATCTGCACATTACTCTTTGATTATTTTATACATGTATATGTTGAATTTTCAGGGCTCATATTTCCAGTCTGCACCTTCACTTACCAAGCTTCCAAGTTTTTGATAATCTGTAAGAGCAATTTTGTTTTTGTGTTTTAAATTGCTTTGTTAGAATGACTTCTTTTAGAGAGTATTGGATTTCTTTCAGCCTCCCGTTCTTTCTGTTTGTTTCTTCTTTCCTTCTCTGTCTGTCTGTCTGTCTGTCTGTCTGTCTGCCTGCCTCCCTCCCTCCCTGTCTGTCTGTCTGTCTGTCTGTCTGTCTGTCTGTCTGTCTGTCTGTCTTTCTTTCTTTCTTTCTTTCTTTCTTTCTTTCTTTCTTTCTTTCTGAGCATGCCCGTATAGCTATTTGGCTTTATATATCAAGCCTTTGATATATACACTTTTTACATTTATTTAAGTTTTGTGTGTGTTCATATCACAGTACATGTGGAAGTCTACAGGACAACTTGTGGGACTAGTTTCTCTTCTCCCACAACATGGGACCTGGGGATTCATCTCAGGTCATTGGGCTTGGCAAGAAGCACATTTACCTGCTGAGACATCTGACCAACCCGTATCTGTCGTATTAATGGCTTTCAAACAGAAGGTCAGGTTGTTATGACTTAATTTATGGGATAGTTCCCTCATTTAAAATTTTGCTGTTATAAATAATTCTATGTCAAGTACCTGTGGCTTCTAGCTTTTTTTTTTTTTTTTTGTCTTGGAGTGTGTTTTCTTAGATTGTACAAACATAAATTTGAAGTACATGTTAAAATAAAAATTAGGGAAGATTTGACTTTTTGACTTTGTTATTTAAGTTATGAACTAGATGTTCCATGTATGGTTGAACTTGAAAAAAGTGGGAAAAAATAACAGTGTCAGCTTGTGCAGATCCCTGCTCCTGACTCTGCGGTGTTTATAACAAGTTCCTAAGGAATTTTGTCTCTTTCTCAGCAGATGAGCAGCCAGAGCTTGCAACTCTTTATAGTTACCAGAAGCATGCACTAATAGTTCACTAATCTAAATACTTCCTTACAGTTCATTCTGTCTTAAAAGGCCTCTCTGAAATCCCATTTGTGGTAACAAAATTGAACAGTGATCCTCAATCTGTGGGTCATGACCTCTTTGGAAAGGGGACAGAATGAGCCTTTTACAGGGTTGCCTAAGACCATTAGATAAGTGTCATCATATATTTATATGATAATTCATAACAGTAACAAAATTATAGTTATGAAGTAGCAGTGAAAATGATTTTATGGTTGGGGGTTACGCCAACCTGAGGAACTGTATTGAAGGATCACTGCATTAGGAAGGCTGAGGGCCACTGCAGTAGATTAAAGTGCCCTTCAGTTGACCTTCATCACTGGGAAATACTTCTCTTCGGAGCTTGTGTTGATTCTTCTCTCATTTGGACCCAGCCCCTCTTAGTCTGTTGAGTATTATGAACCTTTACCCAGGTAAGGAACAAAGATACTGCTCTACATCTGGAACAGAATCAACCACAGAAGAAAAATATTCAGAAAAAATGACATTTTTTTAACTAAACATATACCTGTTTTTCTTTCTGCCATTTCTATCTGTCCCCTGCCCTGTGTGTGTGTGTGTGTGTGTGTGTGTGTGTGTGTGTGTGT
>JADRCD010188915.1:4515-33769 GCA_019843815.1 Montemys delectorum | reverse complement strand
AGAGAGAGAGAGAGAGAGAGAGAGAGAGAGAGAGAGGAGGGGGAAAGAGACAAAGAAAGAATAAATATGTGCTACTTTTAAGTAGTTAAATCATTAGTACTTTGTTCATCACAATTTTCCATAGGTGATTTATTTATCCATTTATTTATTTATTTATTAGCATGTATTTATTAGCATGTGTGTTTTATTTACTTATTAGCATATGTGTGTTGTGTGTAATATATGTAATAGGTGTACATGCCAGTGCATGTACATGTGGAGGCTAGAGACTGGCTTCAGATATCTCCCTTTCTATTTCTCCAACTATCTTTTGGGACAGGTCTCCCACTGAACCTATAGCTCACTTTTATTTGACTAGACTATCTGGCCACCAAACTCCAGAGACCTGAATATCTCTGCCCACCCCATCCCTGGAGTCACAGAGATGTGCCACCACATCTTGATCTTACACAATGCTAGGAAGCCGACGTCCTTAGGTTTGAGTGACAAGCACATTATTGATCACTACCTCCCCAACCCTAGATAATTGTCATGTCATTATAATTACTATTATTCATATTTATTGCTGATTTGTTGGAATCACCTTCACTTTTGTGTCTGAAACAAGTATGTCCATTCTCTCAACTTCTCCCAAGCATATATCTCTCACAAATCTCCCAGCCATTTTCCCCTGTATTTAGGAGAAACTTGGAACTTACATGGAAACTACACATAAACAGCCTGTCAAAGCCTCAACTCTAAACAAGATATCTATATGTTATTCTCTCTTCCAAAGGCCCAGGGATCAGTGTGGAAGCTGAGAGAGTAGGAACTGGGAAGACTGTAGGAGCCAGAAGTGGTGTACATCTATAAAGAAACAGTATTTCCTGGATATAGCAGATCAGTTACACACATGAGTTCACAACAGTTTGGACAGCGTGCACAAGACCCAGCCCTTACTAATGAACTATTGGCAATTAACATCTTCCGGGAGAAGAGTAAGTTTTCTTTAAGGATCTGATTCCTGCTGAAGGGTACCCATCCAAGCAAAAATTGGACTTGATGGGGGGAAAAACAGGACACCATCAGGTTTCTTGGTAAGAGAGAGTAGAATCAGGAGGAGTTGAGAGTACATATGATCAAAATACATAACATAAAATTCACAGAGCAATAAAAATGAAGAGTAGTAATATATAAAAGTGGCAAAAGGGGAGAGAGAAAGCTAGCTGAGCACCAACACTCTTTGCCTTGCCTTCTTTGGATGTAATGACCAGACCCCTTCACACACCTGCTGCCATGTCTCTGCCGCCATGTCTCCACCACCATGACAGACTGTACCTCTTCGAACTGTGAGCCAACGCAAACCTTTTGTTCCTTCAGTTGCTTTTGCTAGTTTGTTGTCAGAGTGGGGACACAGAGCCAGGACACACACAGTCATTATAATGTCATTTAATTCTTGCCCAATACAGCCCCCTCCAAGTATTACTATTATTACTCATGTTTTGAAGGTACAAGAAGAAAATCAATGTGTTCAAAGATACATGGGGACTGACCAATAAGGTGCTCATGATCAAATTTTCTGGATCCAAAGGCTGTCTTCTTAATATCCACCCAGTGCAGTCTCAAGTTCTAGCTGTTGATGGAGAAGACCACCATGGTGCCACAGATGCTCAAGACAGAGCTAAGAAATGAACGGTGGGATGAGTGATTCACCTAAAAGGTAAAATGTTCTGCATTTTGATATATTACTCATTTTAGTCTCATTTATTTTCTTCTAATGCTGAGAGTGTGAAAATATGTCTCCTTTAGGTTAAGTTTGAGTTAACAGGTTTTTCCATTAAAAGGAGTAAGTTCCTAGGAGCTGCATACCATCAACATGATTAAAAACAAATTTATAGTAAAATATACCCTTTTGCCTCGCTAAGAATCAAGTTACCTAATATAAAAAACTTAAAGGGGAGAGAATATATTTTCAATCACAGTTCCAGAGGGGCTAGTCTGTGGTTTCTTGGCTTTGTGTGTTTGCCACAAAATATGATGACAGTAAAATAGGGTGTATGAGACCAGCTCATACCATGAGAAATGGGGAGCAGAGCGTAGGGCAGGAAGTGGGTCAGGTACTCCACAATGTAGTCCTTCAGTAACCTACTTCCTCACACTATGTCCTATCTTCTAAACTTTTTAGAATCACTATCAGCTGAGGAGAAAGCTGTCAAGATATGAGCCTATGGGATCATTTCATAGTCAAACCCTATTTCACAGAGAAAGCTTCCTCTCTTGACTCCAAGTGCTGCACTGCCATCAAAGTAGACCAAAGTTGTGAAGATGTTTTGTGAAACCAAAACACAAATGACTATTAATTATTAGTACTTTTTCATATCCTTTTCCTCTTACTCAAGAATGTGCTGTGTGATGGGGGCTGGAGAGATGGTTCAATGGCCAAGAGCTTTGCTTCTCTATTTCAAAGGACCAGAGTCGGGTTCCCAGCACCCATATTAGAGGAGCTCCAGCAGTCTATAACTCTAGCTCTGAGGACTCCAGTGCCCTGTTCTGGCTTCAGTAGGCATTGCATTCATGCCCACTCTGCCCCTCCCCCAACACAAAAATAAATAACAAATAATAAAATTTTATCTTAAAAATATTTTACTATTCACAAAGTCTAAGTCTGCTGCTAGATTTCTTTTGCTCTAAGATGTAGAGTGAATAGTTAATGAGTATTTTATAAGATCAAATCAATAGGATGTTAAGCAATAAATTTATTTGACAAAGGTAAATATCACACCGGAGAGGTCCAGGTTTTTAGCATTCTTTGCCAAAGCAATAAATAAACAGACTTCTCTCAGAGCAAAGATGGAAATATAATTATTCAGTCTCTCCATGTTAAAATTTCCCCAGAAATTGAAATATTGTAAGCAAGCACAGATTTAAATTTTGTGCTCCAATGAATTGAGAGACCTTGTTTATCGTTTTGATTTCTCTGCATTCTACCACAGGGAAATTATGTAGACTCTCACAGTACATGAAAGCAATGCTGATAATTGTAGAGATCGTTGCTTAGCTTAAAGATAACTTTATGAACCTCTTCTGATCTATTGCTTTGGTGGCCTTATGTTTGCCCAGGATCTGCGTTCTTCAGGTTGGATTCAAACTCATGACACTTCTGCTTCACCATCCTGATTTCTGAGGTTACAAGGGTGTACCACACTGTCGTATGTCCAGCTATCCCTACAATCTGTGATCTATTGTATGTTAAGTATATTTGAAACTGTGCAACAAATCCCAAGCCAACCACTCAACTCATCAAAAAATATAGTGTGCACAGTGTTCCTGAAGGCGCTTGTTGCTCTAGATGTTCATATCATGCTGGGATGAACTAGCTCACACTGTGGTCGAAGCCTGAGGACCTGATGCTCCTAATCCCTGATGTTAATAATCCCCAAGACTATTGTGACACTTTTCCTGGAAGACACAACATACTGTACTCATCCCAGATAGGAACCCGAGGACAGATCCAGGTAAAGATTACACCCAAGACCAGCTTGGTGAATCAGAACCTTATTGGGGTTACTAGCCAAGATAAGGGTAAGGGTCTGTTTGTGGGCAGAAAGATGACTCAGAGCTGGCCCCAGCACTGCTTACAACTCACCAAAGCTGCAACCTGGAGTTTCTTCAGCCTTCACAGGTGGGACAGTCTCTTCTAGGAAGCTCAGCTTATGAGTTCCCTTCCCTACTCATTATTTACTGCTTCTGTAACCTTAGGGGTGGCCCTGGTGAATCTTGTGAGTTCTAGCTTTCCTGGGCACGTAAAGTTTGCTCAATTCCGGAGTCTCATGAGCCTCTACCCTCATTCCTGAAGGGCATGTTTAAATTCTGGGAAAACTGATATACAGCGAGAAGTCACATTCAAGCAGGGCATCATGGTACATGCTTGTCATCCCAGCACTAGGGAGACAGAGATAGACAAATATCTAGGGGCTTGCTGGTCTGTAAACCCAGCCAGACCAGGCAGCTCCAGGCCACCTTTTCTTAAAAAACAGAATGGATGGCATTCTGAGGAATGCTACCCAAGGTTGACCTCTGGTCTACATATGTATACATAGGCCCATGACTCTGCACACAGGCACATCTGCACACACATCACATACACACACACACACACACACACACACACACACACACATACACACACCACCTTACATATATAGCCTGAGAGTAATATTGTAAACTATTTTAATAACCTTTGCACATGAAACCATTTTTGTCAATAGTGAACCATAAGACTTGCAGCATTGTGTTTGTGATCCAAGTTCATGATTTTTCTGTAGGGAGCTAGTAAACTTCCAAGTGAACATATAATATTTGACATAGGCACAGCCATGTCAAGGATCAATGCCTCAGTCCTGAGGTTATGGCGAGGCCTTCCCCATGAGATGCTTAAAGGGATGACAAAAAAATATTACTTACCCAGAATGCAACATGGACGATGATTTGTGCTACTGGGTGGCACAGGTGAAAGAGATTGGCATATTAACAAATGTGAGAGCTAATGACATTGCTCATTGCTTCTGCTCTTGTGTGCGTATGTGTGTGTGTGTGTGTGTGTGTGTGTGTGTGTGTACTCATGCATGTGTTTGTGTGTATTAATGCAGGTGCCCATGTACCTTGGCACATGTGTAGAGGTCAGAAGACAGCATCAGGTGTCGGTTCCTTCCTATTGCCTTGTTAGATGCAGGTTATCTTGTTGTTCACTGGGGTGTACACCAGGTTAGCCTGCCGTGGGCTTCAAGGAATTGTCACCATAGGCGTCCTAGGATTACACTTTCCAGCTTTGCATGGGCACACAGGGGATCTGAACTCAGATTCCCATGCTACACTTTCAGCAAGCATTTCACTCCCTGGACCATCTCCCCAGGGCCAGCCCCTATGTCTTGATGTTGATTTATTGCTTTCTCTACTCAATGCCAACTGTTCCGTAACATTTGTATAGCTTATTTTGTGTCTTTATGGAGAGGATGAAAACCACATTTTCAAGTCAAGTGCAGATATGAGCAATGGAGATAAATAGTGTGTGAAAAGAAGTGTTAGATAAAACCAAGTATAAAATACCAAATTTAATCATTGCCTAGAACTAAATACCGGGTTAGGGTCCAAGGGGAAGCAATTCTGAAATTGTTCAATGAATGTTCCATCAAGAACTTATTTTATTTGCTCCAATCCCATATTTAAAGAATCATTAGGGGCTACAAGGGATCACTTAGTTTTTTTTATCTTATGCATAACTAAATTTTATGAATAAAATGACATGTTTTAACGGTATTTGCAGGCTCAGAGACTTCCAAATGATCTAAGGATGCGTCCTTCCACTATAGCAAAGGTCTGTGACTCACTGTCACTTAGTTTTCACAGTGGCCTCGTGAAGTAAGAGTATTGATTTTCATATTAGCTATGAGGTGAGAGATGAACATTGGAAAAATTTGTCAAGGAAACAATCTGAGGAAAGGCATATCCATGGCTTTCCTTACCTGAGCCTCAGTGTCTGGCACATAGAAGACATTCAGCTTGCTAGTTCAGAGGCTCTCTGGTGTATGTGGTCCCTGGACCACGGACATCACCTGGGAACTTGCTATGAACATGCAATCTCAAGCCCACCCAGGGCTAGAGACTTACTGACTCTGGTTATGACTCAGTAAGATCTGTTGCAATGAATCTTCCATAAGTTTCTGATCAACCTCTAGTTGGTTTCAGCTATCAACTTGACACAACCTAAGGTCAAATGAACTTAACTGAAGGGGTTAATGAGTCTTAACTGAAGGGGTTTCCAAGATCATATTGTCTCGAGGCCATGTCTGTGAGAGATTAGTTTGACCAGTGATTGCTTTGGGAAGGCCAAGCTCACAGTGTTCAGTACCACCTCTGGCTGGGTGGTCCTAAGAAGTTTACAGCCTTCACGACAACTGGACTCTTTTAAAACTTTTTTTTACAACATATTTTTCTCTGTGTGTGTGCTCCTACATTCATGCCAAGGTATGCATGCAGAGGTCAGAGGACAGCTTCCAAGAGTCAGTTTCTCTCCTACCATGTGGCTTAGATCATCAGGCTTGGCAGCATGCATATACACCCACTGAGCCATCTCAGTGGTCATGACTGACTTCTTTCTTATTCATCTTCATGTCTTGCTCTGCTGGATGCCACGAAATGAACAGCTTTACTCTATCACAACCGTTCTGCCATGACTCTCCTTAGTGTGCACCCACATCAACGAAACAAAGTGGCCATAAACCGACTAGAGCCAGGAGACAAAGGACAACTCTTCCCTTTCTTAAGCTGCTTTTCTCGGATATTTTTCTCATAGTAGCAGAAAGATGATTAACAAAACAAGTCCTCATGTTCTAATTCATAAATGAGTGTGTGCATGCATGTGTGAACAGGCATGTGTGTGTGCGTGTGTGTATGTGTACCCAGGTAAACATGCACTTGTGTGCAGCTGCCTGTGTGTGTGTGTGTGTGTGTGCAGGTGAGTGTGTGAGCAATGGACTTGTTGTACACACCTGCATGGCCGTGTGTGTGTGTGTGTGTGTGTGTGTGTGTGTACACATCCAGGTAAACATGGGCTTGTACCCAGCTGCATGTGCGTGTGTGTATGTGTGTGTACCCAGGTAAACATGCACTTGTGTGCAGCTGCCTGTGTGTGTGTGTGTGTGTGTGTGTGTGTGTGTGTGTGTGTGTGCGTGTGTGTGCGGGTGAGTGTGTGAGCAATGGACTTGTTGTACACACCTGCATGGCCGTGTGTGTGTGCATGTGTGTGTGTGTGTGTATGTGTGTGTACATCCAGGTAAACATGAGCTTGTACACAGCTGCATGTGCGTGTGTGTATGTGTGTGTACCCAGGTAAACGTGCACTTGTGAGCAGCTGCATGTGGAACCAGAGTTCACCCTCTACTCTGGTTTCCCAGATGCCACCCACCTTATTTTGTGAGACAGGCTCTCTCACCAGACTAGAGCTCACCAGTAGAGTAGGCTAGGGAGTGAACCCGAGACCCCTTTATGACTTGCTCTGTTTGTTGCTTGTTGGAGTGCATGCTAGACAATCACTCTGCCACTGAGCTACATCTCCGACCACATGGTTCTGTTCATTTCCTACATGGGCTCCTGGGGATTGAACTCAGATCTTCACACACACAAGACAAGTACTTTCCTGACTAAGCTCTCTCTCCAGGCACTCATGTTCTGATTTTACAAGAAGCCATGTGCCCTTCAAGCAACCTCCACCAGAACCCATCTCGAGCTGAGTGCCTACACTATGCCTCTTTTCCGGCAGTGTGTGTGAATCCAGTCCTTCCCTGCAAAGAAGACGATCAGCCACATTTTTATGTTCCTTCCTTCCTCTCATATTCCCTACCATGAGGGGCCAACTGAGAAAAGACCATTTCATCTTTCACAAAACTAACGTTTATCCTTTGTTCTCTGCACAGGACAAGGAGAGCCCAAATGTTTCCTTGTCGCTGCTGGTTTGGTTTGGTGTTTCCCATACTGGGCGGCACTTAGAAGCTTTTCATCAGTACAAGCATAAAGAGGGGGAAAGTTTCCCTCCAATCTGTTTACCAAGGCCATGGCGATGAGGGGAAACAATGTAAAGGTATAAAGGACTGAAGATGTTTTGACATAAAACAAGCCACGGACTCTTGCTCATTATCTAGGATCGCAGCTTACCTGAGATAAGAGGGGCCGGCCAGGGAGGCCACCACGCCCCCACTAGATGAGTTACAATGTATCAGAGACTGTTTAGAACTTTTTAAAAGTTATGTGGGGGCCAAGAGAGATGGCTCTAGTAGTGGAGCTTTTCTGTGCATGCATAAAGACCTACTTAAGAGGCAGCTGAAGCGCCACATGCCTACAATCCCAGCACTGTGGAGGTGGGGATGGGAGAATGGCTGCTGCTCACTGGCCAGCCCAACTAGGCACATCAATATGTTATCCATCCACCCAAGCCAACTGGCCACAGAGCCAGAAAGGATCAGCCTCCAACTGTACCGCAGAGGAAGGAAAAAAAGGGATGCTGAGGGCGGGAACACCAGAAGGAGAAGACGCAGTTCTAGTCTGACCTGTTTTGATGAGTGCAGAGATGTACAATTAGCGAGAGAGTCTTACCGCAGAGGGTCTGGGAGGATACACCAGAAGCAACACTCCTGTAATCCCACTACAAAGGGGGAAGTAGGAGGATCTGAAGTTTGTGGTCATCCTTGACTACATAAAGAGTTTGAGGCCAGCCTGAGCTATGTGAGACCCCGTTAAGAAAGCGAGAAGGAGTTGGATAATTGGAGAGAATATAAGGAATGTATCCAAACAGGGTCAAATTAGAAAAGGGAAGGACCCAGGGACCCTGTACAATACCCAAGCCAGCATCCTTCTGGCAGATTGGCTGCCCTAAGGCCCCTCCCATCCCAAAGGCTTAAAGCTGTGGCTTTCGCAGGGCGGTGGTGGCGCACGCCTTTAATCCCAGCACTTGGGAGGCAGAGGCAGGCAGATTTCTGAGTTCGAGCCTAGCCTGGTCTACAGAGTGAGTTCCAGAACAGCCAGGGCTACACAGAGAAATCCTGTCTTGAAAAACCAAAAAAAAAAAAAAGCTGTAGCTTTCCTCTTTCTCTGTGACTCAGTCTTCTGTTGTTCCTCTTTATTCATCTTTGTCTGTACCAAGGAATAAGCTCAGCAAAGTCAGAGACAACCAAATCAACCCAGTTGTAGTGTTACACAACCATAGAGAAAATGCTGCTTCTAACACCCTGTCTTCTCCCCACCATCATGTGCTGAAATCCATCTGAAACCGTGAGCCAAAGTAGACCTTCTCCCCTTAAGGTGTCTCTGTCAGGAACTTTCTCACAGTGACAAGTAACGGCCATCAATGCGCCTGTACCTGCAGAGGAGGAGCATATTCAAGGCATAGCACTCTGGGTGCTTCTCCCCCTGCCTCTGTTCAGCATCACGGAAATGAGATTTCCAATTCCTTCTCAGCATCCCATTGCCAAGATCGTATTTCTCTTTGTGTTTTCATAGCCAGGAAATCCTTCATCAAATTCAATAAATCCCCCCTCTCTTCCAGCTAAGCCCTCATCTTGTCTGCTTCTGTGAGAGAGTTCAGCTGTTTGTTCTTAGGGCAGCAATAGGAAAAAAAAAACAGAAATCTGCCCACTCTAGCACAATGGAGAGTCTAGAAAGTTCAGCATCAGGCATCTAAAGCATTCATTATGTTCCTCTGTCTCCCACACTAATGCTGATGGGCACAAAGCCAAGTTGGCTCCAGCTAAACATTATAGAGCAAGGGAGAGACCCCGGAGAGAAAGCTGGGGCATCCCCAGAGGATCATCACCCCACACACGCTCATTATTTCTCTTCAATCTCACCCCAGCACTGTATTCCACCCACTCTTTGCCCCTCCAACACCCACAAGACTGGCAGACAGATGGATGGACAGATGAATGGACAGGGACACACACACACATACACACGCACACATACATACACACGCACACACACTTTGCTTTTGCCCTTCCCACCCCCCACTTTCTCAGCTATCTTCACACTCATTGCAACCTGCCCTCGATTCCTTGATGGCCCATTGGGTGCACTAGAGTGTTGTTGCTCTCTTAGTCCAAACTAAAGACTCTCTAATACAATGCATTTCTTTTGAAAAATGTTCTACTGCATCTATCTATCTATCTATCTATCTATCTATCTATCTATCTATCTATCATCTATCTATTTGCTTTGCATGTATGAGCATGGCTCTTAACAGCAAGAACCTTTGTTCCCTGAGCAACCTGGCTAGCCCGACTTGTATCTCCTAAGTCCTTCCTTCTGTTATGATTTGAGTCTGAGCTGTCCTCCACAATCTGGTGTGATTTAATGCTTGATCCCAAAGGGCAATGCTATTTTGGGAGCTTGTGGAACCTTCAGGAAGTGGAGGACATAGGTGGAAACAGATAGCTTCCTAGAGGATGATATCGAGCCTCCAATGCCAACCAACCTTTCGCTGTTTCCTGATTCCCACAGTGATGTGACAACTCTCTGTCCTACACACTCTGGTTTCTGCTTGTTTTTTGTTTGCTTTGTATTATTTTTTAAATGTTTGTTTGTGAAACAAGTTCTCACTGTGTAGCCCAGGCTAGCTTTGAACTGACAGAAATCCCCCTGTCTTTGTTTTGTAGTACTGACTATCCTGGCCTGGTAGTAAAGGCAACCAATTAAATAGAACAATAGTTATGTCTAGGTGTGTGGCAATGATAACTGGGCCACTGACATCCTCTAGGAGAAGGGGGGAAGGGGGGAGGGCCACTGGACCCTAACCCGAGAGTCCAGTCTTTACTTCCTCTTTTCTTCCCACAGCTTGAACAGATCTTGAGGGGGGAGGGGTTGTCTGAAAGGGGACTCCATGACACAGCTTCCATGAGATCCCATTCCATCACCATTATGGACGATGCTTTACAGTGGTGCAGCTATTCATTGATCAGCCACACTCCTGTGATTAACACTTGCCCCATGCTCTTGTCAGTAAACCCAACAAGCTGGCTGGTTCCCCAAGTTGAATTTTGGTGAAATCATACTTTGGTCCATCCCTGGTGCCCCATCAGGGGTGGATAGACATGTGTTCATGTCTTCCCAGAAACAGTTAATACAACATTCTTCAACATGCTCCCATTCCCGGGCTCCCCACACACTTCAGCCTCCTACTCCACCATGCCTTCCCAGCAGTAACTGGCCTGGAAAAAATGAAGATATTCTCAAGAGACATTGTGCTCAGTCTGACTCTCTTGAAACAATGGATGCTCTTACCAAAAACTAAAACAGTGATTTCCCCAGAAATCTCACACTTGGGGAAGTAAAAATTGCCAGCTAGAGGAGGAATTTACCTCTAGAAAAAGGTTTACAACTGGTCAGATCATCTTATAGAATGGGACTGAGCCTAGACATTGATGGTTCAATGGTGGGCAGCCCCATACCTTGACCAGAACTGCTTAAATATGCATGTGCTATGCTTTCTATCTCAACTTTAACCTCACGACATGACCCTAACAATAAACTTAAGGGGTGTCCCTGGATCTCTCTGTCCCTTTTTCCATGGTGGCCACATGAAATAAAGTTTCTTGTTCTGCCTTTTACTGTTAGCTTTGCTGTTTGATTGGCTTCTGAAGAACACATGACTGAACTTGACTTCCTGGGGTACATACAGACTGTGACCCCCAAGCTTAGTAACCCTGACACTGTAAACTGATTCCCCTCTGAAACCTGAGCCAAGATAAGTCTTCTCCCCCGCCTTGAGTTGTTTCTATCAAATGTGTTGGTCATAAAGATGCAAAAGTGACTACCCGGTGGAGTCCAAGGACAGCTCTGCACAGTAGCTGCTGTCCCTTTCTAATTGTGATGTCGCTCCATGGATTAAGTCAGGAGCACACAACCTACCTCTGTCATGTCTTCTAACAAGACCCTGGGTCCTCAGTAACACCAGCAGGGGAAGCAACAGCTTACTCTTCATTTCTTCAGAATTGGCACCAATCCCAAACAAAGATGGAAGAGCCAATGCCCCGACTGAGTGATTTTTCACAAGTTCCCGCCCTTTGGTGGGTACTTCAAATACATAATAGAACCACATCCAAATTTCTCATTTGGTTGGGTCTCCTTCTGTCTTATATGTGGACACAGTCACATAGCAAACCTAAGATCAACTAAAAGTACCTGGACAAACGGGTGCCAGCAGCCAGGGCAGTCAGGAGGTGAATGCCCGCTGTTTACCTGAGATCTGGCCAGCTTACATTTATTAAAGTCATCCTCGGCATAGGAAACAGGCTCCCTGTGCTCTATTTCTTACAGAAAGTACATTCTTGTTCTGATTATGATTTTTTCCCCATGTTTTAAACTAGAAAAGGAGAGCCCTCCTCATTCATCCTCATTAGACAGATCCAGTAAGGTCAAGAGAGAGATAATCACAGAGAAAGCCCACTGTTAAAATTTGTTAAAACTCTGCCGTGAATTCAGAAGGAAACTTTAAGAACTCATCTTGTGGGCTGGAGAGAAGGCTCAGCAGTTCAGAGCACTGGCTGCTCTCGAGGAGACCAAGGTCGGATTCCTTATACCCACATGGCAGCTCACAACCATCTGCACTCCAGTTCCAAGGGATCTG
Source organism: Montemys delectorum (assembly GCA_019843815.1). Classification (NCBI taxonomy): domain Eukaryota; kingdom Metazoa; phylum Chordata; class Mammalia; order Rodentia; family Muridae; genus Montemys; species Montemys delectorum. The sequence continues at coordinate 21,618 of JADRCD010188915.1, read as the reverse complement.
ATGTCCTCGTCTGGTCTACACGGACACTAGGCATGCACATGGTGCACAAGTACACAGCGCACAGGCGCATGATCCATACATATAAAGTAATAACAATCAAGAGCCAGTCTTGTTACCACGGCCTCCTTTCACAAACTCTGCTTTGGTTTGAGGGCAGTTAAACTTTCTGCCCCCCACCCTGCCTTTCCTGGTCTCCATGGGCCCCCATCCCCAATCCCAGGGTGAGGTGCTGCAGTTTAAGTGTGCAAGCCGTCCTACAGGATCATGTGTGGAAAAACCTGGTCCCCAGATGGCACAACTGGTTTTTGGAGACTGTGAAACCTTCAAGAGGTGGATCCTTATGGAAGGAAATGGTTCACTGGGGGGCGGGGGGGGGCGTTTATAGCAGCTTGTTGCCTCTCCCTTGTTGTTCTCTGTGTTGTGGAAACAGACCGGGTCTTTCTTCTTCTGACAGAGCCACAATCACCATCAAGGGGATCCACCCTCCTGAACTCATATAACTATCTACATCCAAAGGCCCCACTTTCAAATGTCTTGATCACCACAAGGCTTTAGGGACTAAGTTTCTGACACATGAACTTTCTAGGAAACTCACTCAAATCACTCATCAAATTGGATAAGAAATTTGATGTTCTAATAGAATAAATCATAAATATAAAATGACGGGCATAATAACAAAAGCCTAGTTAGTTAGAGACCACAGCCTTCATTTCTACTTGAGGGGTGGGTCTCCTTTTTTTTTTTTAATGAGTTTCTCTCTCTCTCTAGACTATTAGCATACTTTTTCTTTTAAGATGTATTTATTTCATTTATATGAGTTCACTGCAGCTGTCTTCAGATGCACCAGAAGAGGACGTCAGATCCCATTACAGGTGATCATGAGCCACCATGTGGTTGCTGGGAATTGAACTCAGGACCTGCTCTTAACCACTGAGCTATCTCTTCAGCCTGGGACTGAGTCTTTGAAGAACACAAATCTATATAACCTTGCTCTCTGCGATTCCTCCGCCACCGCCCCTACTCCACCGTGAACCTTCCAAGGTATCCATTCAACTCCTTTATTGAATGGGACATCATCAGAAACATTAGATCTCCTGTCCCTAGACCACCACCCCCCTTTCCTGATTCTCCACACTCTCCAGTAAGAAGTTTTGTGGTTTGAATGTGAAATGCCTCCACGGGCTCCTGTGTTTGAACATTTGGTCCCCAGCTGGTGGTGCTGATTCGGAGGGTTGTGGCTCCTCTGTGAAATGGAACTTTACTAGAGGAAGTAGGTCACTCGGGGTGCCCTTTAGGCCTGTCCCCACTCACTGTTTGCTGTCTTCTCCCTGGCTATGGATGCATTGTGAGCAGGCCACTCATCACCCTGCTCATTACCTTCCCTGCTATGGATTTCCCCTCTATCCAGAAGAGCCAGAAGAAACTCTTTCTTCATTACATTGCTCCTTGTCAGACCGTAGACTGCAGCAATGAGAAAAGTCACCAATTCCTGGGATCTGGAACTGGGTACTGGCCAATGGGACTCCTGACCTTATGCAGACTAGAGAGGGCGTAACCTGGGAATCACATGTACAGTAACTCTTAATGGAGAGAAGGTCCCCAATGAGCTAACCGTTTCTCTCTCTATCACCAATTTGAGCAATTACTGTTTCGCAATTAAGTTCACTCAGGAAAATAGAACCATTACTGTGAGGAGTGGGTAGCCAGAAAAGGGCATGAGCTATATGGCAGGCAATTTCCAGGGATGTCAATAGAAAACTGCGTAGGAGTCACTGTGAGGCAGGGGCACCCCTGGGAGAGGCTCTGTGAGGCACATGTATCCTCAGGAGATGCCCTGGGCACTTATTGTTTGGAGAGAAGATAAGAAGTGGAGATGCCAAGTGTGGCTTTAAAAACCGTCATCTCTCTGCACACAGAGCCATGCCTTGTGGGTCAAGGTGAATAACCTCACAGAGTTCATGTTGCCTATCTTCCCATTCTTTTGTAACTAGGTATGCTTAGTAGTGTAATAGTAGATTTTCTAAAAAAAAAGGATTGACATTTTATTAAGTGATATAAATATTGTTCTTAGTTACATACTTTATTAAGTATCAATGGTCTCTTCTCTCTCCCTTTCTCCCTCTCTGTCTCTCTCTGTCTCTGTCTCTCTCTGTCTCTCTGTCTCTCTGTCTCTCTGTCTCTCTCTCTCTCTCTCTCTCTCTCTCTCTCTCGTGTGTGTGTGTGTGTGTGTGTGTGTGTGTGTGTGTGTGTGTGTGTGTCTTTCTCTATATTGCTAAGGATATAATCCAGAGCCTTGTGCATGCTAGTCAGGCATTCTCCCACTGAGCTCCGTCTCCAGCCCCCAGGATTTCATTCAGAGTTTGGAAGTTCCTTTGTTTTGGTTTGTCAAGGTGCTAAGAATCAACCCAGGGTCTCCAGCATACTAGGATACTAGGTAACCATTCTACTGCTGAGCTATATATCTCCAGCCCCAACATTTTGAAAATAAAATCTCCTTGCTGCTCCATTTGAGCAGGACATTAAAGTGTCTTTGGACACTGAGCCTCTGTCAATAGCAAGAAGGCTTTGCAAGGAGGTGTCTAGAGTTAGCGAGGAGAGACCCGTGCTATGCTGAGAACCATGCATACTGTCATGGATCATATGACGTCCACCACCGTGTGGCTTATGGCAGAGACTACCGTTAGAATGTTTGTGTTGTATTGGGCGAAAGCAATAATCGCGAGAGTTACGTATCTAAGTGTTGCCTCTTCTCCAACGAGGAGGCAAATGGTAACGTCTTCTCATAGACAGTTTCAAAGGTCTGAGCAGGGCTGGTTGACTATGGGACACTGCATGTGCTAGCCTGGCCTGGGACCACAGCATTGAAACTAATTAAAGGTGTTCATTTCTAGTCTATGGGTCTCTATGTTGGCAAAGAGAAAAATATAAAAGACCCCAGTTAGTCATTTTTAGGGGTGGTTATCCACACCCCTGCAGTACTAGCCTATAAATTTCCATTTCCCTGAAAGAAGTAGGCAATCTTCTCTAACATGCTTTCTCTCCCTTCCTCCCTCCCTCCACCCCTCCCTTTCTCCCTCTTTCCCACTCTCCCTCCCTCTCTTCTCTTTCCATTACATGGCGCAGAGGAGGCCCACACTTACCCAAGCTGAGCGACAATAATTTCTATACCAGTGCATCAAGACAAGAGACCCTGTGATAGCTACTCCTGCACAGAAACAGGGTTCCACCACGATGACCTCTGCTATGTACAAAAGCAGAGAGATCCCAGTCCGCACTGCAGAAGGGAAGCACAGCTACTTGGAGGCTCATGGGAAGAGGGATGGCGAGAGGTAACCAGGTGGGGCACCTGAAACCTAAAATAACCTCACATGCCCTTAGAGACCACAGCTCTTATCTCCAAACGTCTGTCTTTGTGTAGCTTGAAGCATCTATATAATATTTGCAAATAAACTTTGGGGCTTTTTTTTTTCTGCTTTGAGAGCTTGCCCCATTTTTTAAATGCTTTAAACGACAGAGAAAAAAAAAAGAACCCATCCAACTTCACAAGCCTCAGCCTTGCTGTGACTTATAAAGGATGTTTCGGGCTGAGAGGAAGGAAGTGGAGATGCATCGTCTTTACATGGGAGCTTCATGGGGAGGGTTCCAGCACCATGACCGCAAACAGCCACGGTGGGGGTCCTGAGGAGGGAAGGTGAACCTCAGGCTGGAGGAGGAGTTTCATCAGGAGAGACAGCCATCGTGGATAACATGATGGGGGTCCTGAAGGGAAGCAATTTATCCCTTAATTCAGTTTCCTATTCAGTTCTGTTGAACAAATGGAGTCTCTGACTCTTCTCAGTTTTCAAGGGCCTACATCCCGGAAGTCCAGAAGTCACTGGGCTGGGCAAGAAGCCGCTAGATAAAAAGTCTCTGTGCTCGAGATGTGGCTCGGCGGTTAAGAACGCACATTGTCCTTGGAGAGGACCCAAGTTCAGTTCCCAGCACCCACATCTGGACAGCCCACAACTGACTAAAACTCCATCCCTACAGAGTCCAAGGCCCTCTGCGGGATATCACCGTCCCCCCACCCCCATGCCCGCTTCCCCTGAACCCACACATGCACATACTCACACGCTGATACACACTATTTAGAAAACGATAAATCTTTCAAAATACTGTTAAAATTTGAAGTTGTCTTGGGCCTGGGCATGGGACAAGGGCTCGCAGCTGCAAAAGGAGAGAGAAACTTTAAAGCCCCAACTCGCTTTGTTCATCAACTCCATCTATGCCCAGAGAGAGCCGCAGGGGTGTGTGGCCTGATTTCTGAACAAAGGAGAAGCGGTTAGAGGATGCATGATCTAACACCTATGTCAAAACAATCCCGGCTTTCATTCATCTTCGTGAAACCGAGGCCCCTCCTCTGAAGGCATGTTTTAAAGAAGCTTGAGATAGATATAAATTCCAGGAGGGATGACATCGCATCTTGCTTTTATTTTATTTCTGCAAGCTCCTGGTATGCAATTGCTCCATCAATTCCATAAGGAGAGATGCTAGTGAGAAGAAGAGTGGAGGAGACAGGAAGTGGAGTTATCAGGGAGAGGTGGGAGGTCTGGGAGAGAACTGTTTGCTGTTTCCCTGTAGCATTGTTTGCTGGAAGTGAAATGAATCAAACAGTGGTAATGGCCACAAAAAGAATAATCACAATAATAAAAATAACAGCTAACACAGCACTCCCCGTTTTACATGCATTACCTTACCTCGTTCTTTCAATTATCCTGTGTGAGCTTCAAAGATTAAAACATATGCAACAATCCCAACTCCTACTAAGTGCTCAATAGACGATCGTTAGCCTGATTGGTTCAGTTTCCCCCTGGTCCTTCTGTAATATCAGACCAGAGGTCTGCAGAGACCTTCCAGTGTGATTTCTGTCAGCCATAGCTTATTAAGGGGCCTCTGCTTTACAGTACTGCCACCAATCACGCCGGTGACCAAATCACAGCCTGCCAATGGAAACAAGTGTCCCAAAAGGACTGAAGGAAAAGTGTCAGGTGTGGTCACAGTGGTGGCAGAGTTCTTTGCTGGAGTTAATGATGGTTAGCTGGTCTCTGAGGGGGTCCCCTGAGTCCCTCTGCTGCTAATTAACAAGAGGTACCATTGTCCCCAGGGCTCCTTCTTCACCGTTTCCTGTGTTTCTCACTTCTTGGGAGCTGATGCTCATCTCATTAGTGCACAATGCCCTCCTCGTTTCTGATGGATGAAAATAAAGTAGCACAAAAGTGACCAGAGGAGCCAGCAAGCCAGGGACCCCAGGCAGTGCCTCAAACACCTTCCCTGGGATGAGCCCTTACCGATGAGAGCCTTGAACCTAACTCTCCTTTCTGCCATCAGAATTTGTAAACGGCTCGTCTACGCGCCAGGCGTGCATAAGTAAATCCCAAACTTGCTCACAAATGATGAATGTATTATCCACTTTTGCCTTAGATCCTCTGTGTCTATTTGGCAGGGACCCAGCCTTGGAAATAGCTAGTCAGAGTCCAGGAGCATAGAAGAGTACTTGACCAAGGCTAGCTCATGCCTACCTCAGTTTCCCCACGTCACACTCCACAGGCACCTTGCAGTCCCTGTAAATTTCAGTGTGGTGCCTGTACCTGTCAACAGTGCAGGGACAGAGGCATCGCTCCATAGGATCACCAGAATCAGTCTGAGGAGTTCCCATAACCTTTTGGGAACCTCCACTCAGATAACACCAGATTCTTGGATTTGACACAGGAAAGAATTTCAAGGAAGTTGATACAAAGCCAAATTCAAAGATATTTTTAAATACAGGCTTTTAAGCAAAAGGATTAAGAGAAAATGGATGATCAGGAAAGATTGGATGTACCCAGTGTGGGTACGGGCTTTTTAAGGTAGAGTCATGATTATATGTGTGAGCAGTTGACATGTATATCATTTTTGGTGACTCTCAAGTTACATCTCAAGGCGCTGCTAAGAAACTTTCTATTCTTTCCTCTCTCTTTTTACTAAGTGTGATTATAGGGTGGCATTTAGGGGGTGTCCTGTGGATGGATTTATAATCTGATAAGCTAAAACCAGAAACCTCAAGGGTTGCACAAGGGGTTGGGGCATGTGCTGTTACTGTAAATGGGGTTTCTCGTGAGAGTCCTACAGGTTTACAGTTGGGAGGGAGGCAAAGCAAATATTGTTAACTGTGCAGGGATTCTTGCTTCTCAGCTGGTGAAAGGCATCTGTGGTTTCTATTGCTATGAAGAGACACCATGACCATGGCAGCTCTTATAAAGAAAAGCATTTAACTAGGGCTGGCTCACAATTTCAGAGGTTTAGTCCATTGTGGTCATGGTGGGAACCATGGCAGTATGCAGGTGGATGTGATACTGGAGAGATAGCTGAGAGTTTTACATCAGGGTTAGCAGGTAGCAGAAAGACAGTGAGATACTGGGTCTGGCTTGAGCATCGGAAACCTCAAAGCCCACCCCCCAGTGACACACTTTCTCCAACAAGGCCACACCTACCCCAACAAGGCCACACCTCCTTCAGACCTCCTTCAGAAGGAAAGAGCGCTGGTACGGATAAAGTCAATGTTATGTTAAGTTCACACAGTTTGATTATTTAGAAAGGGCTCTTACCCAGACTGGCCCACCCCCCAGCTAGTTACATGCTTGGGAATGACCTTAAATCTCTCCTTCTGCTTAGACCACCTAGATGCTGAGATTAGAGGCATGTGCCACCACTCCAACTCCCACTATGCTAAGAATGGGACGGAGGTTTCTCTCGAATGCTAGGTGAGCATTCTGCCGCCTCCTTGGTCAGTCACAGTTTGTCGTTTCCTTTACCGTTCTCATTTGAGTTACTTCTTGGGGAAATGCATATTACCTTCTGTAGACAACCACGATTCTCGTTGACGGTGCTGGTGCTCAGCCAATAGGAACTGCAGACTAGAGACCCCGATGATGGACCCATCTTTCCCTTCCTATATGCTCTTAATTTTCCCTATCTTTTTATTCTACCTCTGGAGTGACTGGGTTACCTCATCCAGAGATATCCTACCATGGAGGGCTCCTCTGATGGAATCAGGTCCCAAGGAATGTGGAAACGCCCTCCACATTCTTAATTCTGACACACAGGCAGTAACAGCCTAGACACTTGACTGCCTCTGGCAGCTGGCTTAACCCGGCCCACATCTGTGTAAATAGTCCTGTCTCTCCACTCCCTTTAGCTTCTCCTTTGGAGTGCACCATCTGTTTCCTGCAGGGACCCGACTGAGACAGATGTTTACATAAATACTATGAGACTAAAGGATTTAGATCAATCCTGGAATTATTTCCCTAGTGAATATGATGTTTTATGGAGGGTCTCATTTGTAAACTTAACCAAAGGATTTTATAAACGACTATCTTAAGATAGTTTTTGCAGTCCCAACACCGGGAGTAACTGGGACCAGTGGGACCCAGGCACACAGGAACTCTACCAGCCCAGTGGCATGGGTTCCGTCCAGTCTGTCTGGGCAAGTGCCCTGAGAAGACCTTGGGCACAAATTCTGCATAACACCCAGAGGAAGCTCCACTCCCAGGTGCTCTGACACACCCAGATCAGAGGATCAGAGGTGAGGCAGACACAACATCTGTCCCAAAACCGGGAGTTACTGGGACCAGCGGGACCCATGTATGCAGTAATTCCACCAGCCCAGTGGCACTGGTTGCTTCTGGTCTATCTGGGCCATTGCTCTGAGCAGATCTTGAGGGCAAATTTTGCAGCCAGTCCCACAACACCCAGAGGAAGCTCCACACCCAGGAGCTCTAACAGGCCCAGGATAACAGGATCCCAGAATCACAGGATCATAGAGACAGCTTGACTCTGAGGAGTTCTGACACAACTAGGATCACAAGTAGGACAGGCTCCATTCAGATTTAGCCAGGGCAGGTAGCACTAGAGATAACCAGATGGCTAGAAGCAAATGTAAGAACATAAGCTACAGAAACCAAGGTTCCTTGGCATCATCAGAACCCAATTCTCCCACCATAGCAAGTACTGGACACACCCATCACACCAGAAAAGCAAGATTCAGATCTAAAATCACTTATCATGATTATGATACAGGACTTTAAGAAGGACATAAATAATTCCCTCAAAGAAATACAGGAGAACACAGGTAAACAGCTAGAAGCCCTTAAAGAGGAAACACAAAAGTCCCTTAAAGAACTATAGGAAAACACAATCAAACAGGTGAAGGAAATGAACAAAACCATCCAGGATCTAAAAATGGAAATAGAAAAAAATAAAGAAATCACAAAGGGAGACAACCCTGGAGTTAGAAAACCTAGGAAAGAGATCAGGAGTCATAGATGCAAGCTTCACTAACAGAATATAAGAGATAGAAGAGAGAATCTCAGGGGCAGAAGACACCATAGAAAACATTGACACAACTTTCAAAGAAAATGCAAAAAGCAAAAAGCTCCTAATCCAAAATATACAGGAAATCCAGGACACAATGAGAAGACCAAACCTAAGGATAATAGGTGTAGAAGAGAATGAAGACTCCCAACTTATAGGGTCAGTAAATATCTTCAACAAAATTATAGAAGAAAACTTCCCTAACCTAAAGAAAGAGATGCCCATGAACATATAAGAGGCCTACAGAACTCCAAATAGACTGGACCAGAAAAGAAATTCCTCCAATCACATAATAATCAAAACACCAAATGCACTAAACAAAGAAAGAATTTTAAAAGCAGTAAGGGAAAAAGGTCAAGTAACATATAAAGGCAGGCCTATCAGAATTACACCAGACTTCTCACCAGAGACTACGAAAACTAGAAGATCCTGGGCAGATGGCATATAGACCCTAAGACAACACAAATGCCAGCCCAGGCTACTGTACCCAGCAAAACTCTCAATTACCATAGATGGAGAAAACAAGATATTCCATGACAAGATGAAATTTACACAATATCTATCCACAAATCCAGCCCTATGAAGGATAATAGATGGAAAACACCAACATAAGGAGCAAAACTACACCCTAGAAGAAGCAAGAAGTAATCTTTCAACAAATCCACACGAACCTAATTCTACCTCTTACAACAAAAACAACAGGAAATAACAATTACTTTGTCTTAATGTCTTAATATGAAAATTAATATTACCAATATATCCTAATTGATTGAAATCCAAAAATATGAGGAATTAGAAATTTGTTGACTGTCATTCAATGGTCTCTCTAATTTGGTAACTGAAGAAATAGGTTCAATATTGTACAATCCATATACACTTTCTGCTTATTTGTACCTGATAGTGTCTTGCTGTGTACCACATAATGGTCTTGAAATCAGGCTTCTCCTATCTCAGCCTCTTTGTTAGTAGGATTGGTTATTTGATGTTTTTACGTTATACTATGCTTTTCAGAACAGCTTAAATAATTCAAAAATTTATACAGCCAAAAGAAATATAGATAAACTTGGGAGGTGGCTTATAAGAGAACAACAAAGAGTGAGACTGAATGTTTTGCTTGATGTTTGTAACTATTGTATCGAGTTTGAAGAAGAGGACTTTATAAGTTACTCTTTCTCTGAGATGAATGCTTTTCAAAATCATCACAGCCAATGAACCAGATTCTTACCATCACCTAATGTCTGTGCCATCCTCCAAGCAGAACCATTGTTTATTGTAACAGTTAGTGAATGACTTCATGGATAGACAATCTAATACACATATAAATGAATGTAACCTGTACTCTGTGGGCTGAGAATGATGACAATCACTCAAGTCAAATAGCTTTGACCATAGCAGGAAATCTATCCAAAAATCGTGCCTACAATTCATTTCTTGGCACAGCAAAACTGTCAACTCTCAACTTAGCTACAATGGAGGTAAAATCCTTTGGTGATGTGAGGATCATTAAAGTACAGCCTTATTACAATGAAATCCAATGTCTAAAAATTGTTCTTACTTTGCACCACAGTATGAGCCAAGATTTTAAGCTCTACTAAAAACAAAACAAACAAACAAAAAGACTTTATCTATTTATGTTTATTTAAAAAATACTAGTAGTGATATATTATTTTAAAATATGCAGTTAATATGTTTGGTGTTATTTCAAATTTATATTGAGAAAAATGTATGTATTTTCAGTATTGCTGTAGGCACGCATCTACATAAGACTGTTCAGTTGATTGTTGTTTTATATCAAAAAATTTTTATAATACTCATTTTTATTGTTACAATATTTTATAAATTTTAAAGAATATGATAAAATAAAAAAATGAAAGATATTGCAGGTATTGAAGGGGGTCTCTGGGAGGAGTTGGGGTACAAAACAAGAAATGTGATGTAATTCTATTTATTTAAAATATGTTTTTAAATGTTAACAAATTCAGATAAATTGAAATCATGTATCTTTTCTCATCATAATGCAATAAAACTTAAATCAATAAAAAAAAGAAATGTTTTTGCACTCTCTTCTCCTCCCCAGATACTTTAAGGAAACTTAAAAAAAATTGGAGTTTCATCCTCTTCAATGTGAGGGCTAAAATCATAACTCATAATTGATAGATTGCAAATTTGGGGCTCAGAGCAGACTCAGAGACAGACTTTCCTTTTAATAAAAGATTTATTAAAAGAGATATTAACAGCATAGGTGGACAGGCAGAAGGCCCCATGGTAGGGGCACTGAGAAGAGCTCTGACTCATACCACATACTGAGTGTCTTTTTTAACAGTAGAGAAGAGATGTCCTACACCATGTGACTGATGGGCAGTCCATGGTGCATGGTTGTAGTGAGGCTGCTTCCGATTCCTGGCTGGGCAAGAAGAAATTTCCTGTTAGCCTGGAATCCATATGCAGAATTAGCTATGACAATAGGGAGAGCAAGAATCTGGAAAACCAGGTTAATGGAAGAGCTTTACAAAATGGAGTGACTGAGGCTGGAGAGAGAGCTCAGTGCTTAAAGCAATTACTGCTCTTGCAGAGCACCCAAGTTCAGTTCCCAGCACCCATGTTGGGCAGCTCACAACTGCCTGTAACTCTAGCTCCAGGAATCTACTCTCTGAACACCATGTGTAGCTGTACTCATGATATCCCACCTACATCAGGCTTCACACATTCCCATTTCTGAACTAAAGTATAGACTTCTCTTGTTCCTAACAATAAAATCTCAAGTGTCTTTCTTAGTATCCATTAAGAAATATTGAATGGCAGATCCAGTCTGAACTGGTTTTGGGTACATGCCAGTGAGGCAAAGTGTCTCCGACAAGTACACTTTAGGGAGACTCTTCTATTTACCAGCTTAAATCTGTGCATAATTGTGCATGAACAAGATGAAAATCAGATGCATTTTTGGGAAGGGGTAGGTGCAGTGGGAAAATACATGAACTAATCCATCAATCAAAATAGAGAGCCAGCCAAACCAAACTCCTTAGTAACCCATGCTCTTCCAATGGGTCTCAGAAAATGGGACCCAAAACCGCAGGGGCCCTTGAGTATTCTCACTCGGGTTGCTCAATGGCAGTCGGGACAGCACATCCTTCTATCTGCACTAGTGTCCCACTCTACAGAAAGCTGGCTTACTCTTGTCAGTCTAGGTGAGCCCCTTTTTTCAGTTCTTTGGATAAGAGGCCAAGACATGCCTGCTCAGACCCTGACCACTAGTAACCGTTCTACTCTGCGGGCACAAATCATATATGAAAGACGTGGGTTGTAATTTCTTCCCATCTGCAGCTAGTCTTTCATTCTCTTAAGCATGTTTCTCATAGAGCAGTTTCTACTTTAATAAAATCAATCTTACCAATGTGTTTTCCATGGGTCATGCTTCAGTTTAAGGATAAATGGCTTCTTCCTCAAAACCCATACCACAAAGATTTTTTTTTCTTCTAAAACAGCACTTTTCAACCTGTGGTTCTCCACCGTGTTAGGGATCATTATCAGATATTTACATGACAATTCATAACCGTAGCAAATTACAATTTTTGAAGTAGCAACAAAATAATTTTACGGTTGGGGGGGTCATCCCAACATGAGGTACTATATTAAAGGGTCACAGCATTAGAAAGGTTGAGAACCACTGAACCAAAACATTTTTTGGCTTTAAATGGTAGTTGACATTGAATTGATACTCCCTTTCTAATTTAAGTTATTTTCATGTTAAATGTAAAGTTTAGTTATAGATTTATTTCTTTGTACACAAATATCCAACTGTCCCCAAGTCATTTATTAACAATATCTAGGCCAGCACTGTGGCTCAGTGGGTAGACACTCCTGTTACTGAGATACAGGCCTGAGTTCAATCCCTGTGACTGAAGTGGTAGGTGAAAGCTAAATCCTGAGAATTGTCCTGTGATTTGCACATGTACTGTGGCCCATATGTGTGTATACAAACGCACAGTTAATTAATATCTGATACATACTTTTAAAGCACCCATTCTTGTTGAATTGCCTGTGATTAGTGAGCAAAATCTAGTTGACTACCAGGCATGACAGCTCGGTCCGATAATCCCAGTATTTGGGAGGTAAAGCAGAAGGTACTTATAAAGTTAAGGCCAGTATATGCATGTGTGCGTGTGCACGTGCGCGTGTGCATGTGTGTGTGTGTGTGTGTGTGTGTGTGTGTGTGTGTGTGTGTGTGTATGTGTGTGCTTACATCTGTGTGCATAAGAATGTGAAAGTCAGAGAGTAACCTTAGGTTCTTTTTCTATCTCTTCTCTTCCATGTTGGGGGCTTTATTTTGAGATGAGGTCTTTACATCTGAACCTTCCTGATTCGTCCAGACTGGCGAGCCAAGGAGCTCCAAGAATCTACCTGTCTCTGCCTCCCTGGGTCTGAGATAACAAATGCCTGCCGGTGTGTCTGACTTTTAAAATCTGGGTTCTAAGGATTGAATTTCACAAACAGTAATCATTTGTATCTGCAGAACCATCTCTCCAGCCCCAAGATGCAGTTTCTAAAAAGTGTTTTCAATGTGCAGTCATCTAAAAACACAAAACTAGAAGATGCAGATATAGAAAGTTGGCTGTGCTTCATTCACATGCCTTGCTGTATAAGTTGGGAGAGGAGGATGCAGCAGGAAACACTTTAGGGACTCAGGTGCTTGGCCATTGTTGAGGGCTAGATGGAGCTGAGTGCGGAGAGGATGTTGTGGAGACTCCATGGCCTTTGACAGCAGACTATATTTAGATGCTGAAACAATGGAAATTGGGTATATTCCTGGGACCCAACTAACTGCTATAAGGAAACTCTAACATGAGGCTGGAGAGATAGTCCCATGTTAGAATCCCTTGCCTTGTAGCCATGGCAACCTGAGTTTGATCCTCAGAAGCAACATTTTAAAAAAGCTTGTTATAGTAATACATGTTTGTAATCCTGGGACTGCGTAGGTACTCGGCAAGTGACAAGCCAGTGAGATAGCCTGTCCTCCAAAAATAAGTTGGACAGCATGAGGAACAGCACCTGGGATTGTCATGTAGCTTCCATGTTCATGCACTCACACACACATGAATGTGCCATACCAGGTGCAGCAGCATACACGTGAATACACACAGATACACATATGCACACATATATGCATATGCATGCACACACACATGCATGCACACACATGCACACACACATACACACAAATACACACAAATGCACACACACACAGTCTCTTCAAGCTAGAGAAGAGCACAGTTGGGAATATTTTAGCATCTCCAGGTGGGTTATTCCACCTATTCCACCTAGGCTGATTTCTGATTTCTAAATAATGTCAAAGTCTTGAGACACCATTACAAGAATCTAGATTAAGCCTCTGAGCCTTAGACTTTGACCCTTATGCCTGAGCCCTAAACTAGTTCATACAAGCAAACTACCAACAGTTCAGCAATCCCCCAAATCCTGCTGATCACTAGACCTGTCATAAAATTATTAATAAAGTGCAAAAGCATAATTTTTTGTTTGCAACTTTTAAAGCTTTAGTTTATTTTTAATTATGTGTGCTTATGTGTATCTGTATGTGGATATGTACCAAATAAGGACTGCAGTACCCAAGGAGACCACAAGAGGGAGTCACATCCACTGGGGCTGGAGCTGTAGATGCTTGGAAGATAGCCAGTGTGGATGCTGGGAACTAAATTCAGGGTCCCTGAAAGAATACTAGCCCTTAATTGCTGAGCCATCACTCCAGCACTCAAAAGTATGTTGTAAATCACTTCTCACCTTCAGCTCTATTCAGCATTTCTGAAGAGCGAAGCTTAAACTAAAAGTGATGAAAGAGTCTTAGAAAGCATCCCCACAGTGCTTTTTTTTCCAAAGATTTAATCAAGATTAATTAAGTTTTAATTACATGTGAAGCACAGGGCTAGATGCTGTGATGAATCCAAAACAAGTACAGACACGGTCAACCTTGACAACATTTGCTCTACTATAAAGATGATTCAGCTTTGAGACCTGAGGTGCAGTCCAGATCAATTGTTTCTGGTTGTGTGTGACTTGGGTCTTGATCTATGGACAGATCAAGCAAGCCCAGGTTCAAATAAAAATCCATGAATCTAATGGTAGCCCCTCCACAGTCTTTTCTGACAGATAAAATACCGTTACTTGTGAGCTGGGGAGACGGATCAGCTGGTAAAGGACTTGCTTTGTAAACACAAAAACCTGAATTTGAGCCCCAGAACTCATATGGAAATTATATATGTGGTGGTGTGGGCCTGTAATCCCAGCACTGAAGGAAATGAAGTGAAGACAGAGAAGGATCCATGAGACTCCCCGGCCAGCTATGCTAGCCTAATTGGTGAGTTCCAGGCTTAAAGGTGTCTTTCATGAGGATGTCCTCTGGCTTCCACATACATGTACACACACTTTGATATATGCTTTCACATATAGGCGAACATACGCGCGTGCGCGCGTGCACGCACACACACATACACACACACATGCATACTTGTGTAAAAGCTATTAGTACAATGTTGGGACACGGTACATATCATGTCAGTGTCCAACAGTCACATGGTTAAATAGATGGGCTTACACTGGTAGTTTGCTATCTAGCTGGGATACCCAGAAAAGCATAAATAAAACCATTAAAAGCAGGTATATAGTAGAGGATTGCAAATTCGATCATCAATAGGAGGAAAGGACCTCGGCCTTGTGAAGGTTTTGTGCCCCAGTGTAGGGGAATGCCAGGGCCAATAAGTGGGAGAGGGTGGGGTGGCAGGCATGGGGAAGGGAGAGGCAAAAGGGGTTTGTTCTTGCTTTTGTTTGTTTGTTTGTTTATTTATTTTGGAGGGGAAGATGGGAAAGGGAAAATGTACATGTAAATAAAGAAAATACCTAATTTAAAAAAAAAGAACCTTAAAATATGTCCTAGATGATATATTAAGTGCACATTTATGACAGGAGAGAAATGGTGTGAAATAGCATTACTTACAGAGTACATCTGGCCAAAATACCCATTGGAGAGGGAGGAAGCCTTGAACTTCGTATAAAAATGAGCAAAGAGCCAGCAGTGGTTCAGCATCAAGCCCGATGACCTGAGCCGGATTCCCAGAATCCACAGGATGGAAAGAGAGAACTGCTTCTGGGCACCACCACACATGGAAACATTAAGGTTCTTAATACCTAGAGCTGTGGCCACAAGCTGCGCGTTCAGATCTCTCCAGGAGTTTTAGAAAGAGCAACATATGGGAAGATAGACTCAATGTGTATCTATACTCAAAGTGTTCTCTTGAAACATATAAGTTTTAAACCAAAGACCCTTCAATTCAAGAAGGGAATTCTCATCAGTACATCAAGTCAGATGATGGAGAGAATATATAAGCGAGAGCCTAGGTTCCAGATCCCTCCAGAAAGTTTATCGATTAGAGCATTTGGTGTAAGGGCTTATCTCTGTGTTCAGGCACCAGAAATTTTCTAAACCTTGCTCCCCAATTTAAAGCTATTGGTTAAATAAAAGTGGCTACAGTGAATTAATGGGTAGAATAGAGGTAGTAGAGGTAGGCGGGGTTTCAGGCAGGAACCATGAGAGAGAAAATGGGGGTTAGGGGGAAGAAGATAGAGAAAACAGGAATTCTTCATTAGACATGGTAGAGCAGGAGCACATATCCAAGTGAAATGGACACTGAGGACAGGCTGATGGAGCAGGAATAATCTCAGAGCACTTGGGGGACGCATCTGGGGAAATAGCCAGTCTAGCGTTAGAAAGATATATTAGGGGTAATTCCCCCAGTAATTATGCTAAGGCTAAATAAATAAATCATAGCCCCAGTCTTATTCATTTGGAAGCTAACTGGGATACAAATAATTATTTTACACCTAACTATAAATACAATGTGACCAGCTCCCTCATGCTATAACTGTCATGATACGCTGTATGCTCAAAACTATGAACCAAAATAAATGGTTTCTTTCTTAAGATGTTTCTGACCTGGTGTCTTTTTACAACTTTGAATTAAAAAGTGAAGCAGAAAAGATCTAACACAATCAAGAGTGTATTGCCAGTACTTTGGACCAGATAGTCTGCTGAGTGGTTAGGAGGTGTCCCCTGTCAAAGATACTTGTGTTGCAGTTTTGGTTCCAATTGTAGCAGTGCAGAGGCAAGGCATTGGGCATTGAGGAAGTGATTGAATCATGAGGGCTCTGACTTCATCGATGGGAAATTTACTAGCTTACACATACAGCCCTGAGAGAACATGTGTAGTCTAACAGTAAGAATAGTTGTGGGTGTGGAGGACACTGTGACCGCTGGTTCCAGAGACTGAAGATTGCCACCTGGCCTTCGGAAAGCCCTTTGGGGGGGGGGGGGGCTCTTCTGCTCTCCTTGAAGCCTCCTCTTGTTTATGCTTATATGGCCTTCCCTGAAGTAAAGTTTCCAGAGCTTGATCAGACAACTGTCTTGCTCTCATTCTTCGTGTCTCTTGTCTCCCCCTCAGTCTCTCTCCCCTGCCCTAGGTCTCTGCTGAACACCCCGCGGGGCCGGGGCCATGGGCTTATTGGGAAGTGGTGGTAGAATATTTCAGAAATGGTATCTAGTTGGAAGGAGTGGATCATTAGGGTGTACACTTGGAGGGTTAATCTTATTCCCAGGCTCTTCATATCTCTCTCTCTCTCTCTCTCTCTCTCTCTCTCTCTCTCTCTCTCTCT